>CAWUFU020000105.1:0-7500 GCA_963921465.1 Triticum timopheevii | reverse complement strand
CAGGTGGAAGATCTATCCAATTTGGTTATATTATATCATGGACTCGAAAAACGGATCTGAATTTGACTGAAATGCACGATCTTCACAGGTATCACTTTTCACGATACCTAAAAGGTGGAATAGCGATTTTCGAACCATTTCCTATAAGAGAATGGTTTCCATTACTTTGAGAAATGGATTCTTATATCAAACTATAGCTATTGCATTAAAGAAGAAAAGAAACTAATAGAAGTCGAAGACGCGGAATGATAGTGAATAGAGAGAAAGATTCTTCTGATTTTCTTGTTTCTATCTACTAGACGCCGTAGAGAATTGAGAATTTTCATGTCTTTCAATTCTCGTACTCGTAATTGGAAAGTTCTGGAAGGAGACCCATCATTTTGCAATGAAAACAACATATAAAACTCTGGACAATTTCGAAATCAGGCCAAGCGTCTTAATACATATGCAAAAAAATTCATTATTGGCCCACCATTGATTAGAAGATTTAGCTTGTATGAATCGCTATTGGTTTGATACGAATAATGACAATCGTTTCAGTATGTTAAGGATACAGATGTATCCACAATTCATTTAGAGTTACTTAATAGTCTATTTCTTATACCATATCTCTATCCCGTGAAATTCTCGAGCCAAAAGATGGATGCATATGCTGTGTTTCATTTTGCTAAATGATATCAATTAAATGGTGTATCAATTCCATAAATTGCATATAGCAATAAATAAATCAGCAAAATTCTTTCTAATATTTTAGATAGAAGAAATGTTTCTTCTATCTAAAATATTAGAAAGAATGTACCCTTCTATCCAAATCCAATTTGCATCGATAAAATAAATCCAAATTCCAGTAGTAGATGAATAATTGCAAATTTGTGTGTGTACGAGATTAGAATAACTTCAAAATAACTGACATAATTTTGTATTTTTCCTGATCAGAAAAATACATGAAAAAGAAAGGAGGTAGAAAAATTTTTGGATTTATGGTTAAAGAAGAAAAAGAAGAAAACAGGGGTTCTGTTGAATTTCAAGTATTCAGTTTCACCAATAAGATACGGAGACTTGCTTCACATTTGGAATTACACAAAAAAGATTTTTCATCGGAAAGAGGTCTACGAAGACTTTTGGGAAAACGTCGACGTTTGCTGGCTTATTTGGCAAAGAAAAATAGAGTACGTTATAAGAAATTAATCGGTCAGTTGAATATTCGGGAGCAGTAATTTAATCGTTCAAATTTTTTTCTTGTTTTATTATTTTTTTAGTAGTCTTATAGTAGTCTTAGATTTTTCATTTTGATGAGCCTCGCTTTGAGGAATTCATGGAATAATCCATTTTCATGGAATAATGAATTAAGGAAGAAAGGATATGAGTCTACCGCTTACAAGAAAAGATCTCATGATAGTCAATATGGGCCCTCAACACCCATCAATGCATGGTGTTCTTCGACTGATCGTTACTCTCGATGGTGAGGATGTTATTGATTGTGAACCCATATTAGGCTATTTACACAGAGGAATGGAAAAAATCGCGGAAAACCGAACTATTATACAATACTTACCTTATGTAACAAGGATAAGGATATAGAGAGATTGTAGAAAGGGATAGGATAGTTATTTTTGCAAGAGACTTGTTGTAAATTCCTTAACTTAAGAAAGAAAAAAGAATAAAAACACAGATACATAACATAAAAAAAAGAATAAATAAGACGAGATTCGACCTCCCCCTACATATTTAATTTCTTCTCCTATACAAAAACTAGCAAGACCCACTCCATTGGTAATTCCATCAATAACACCCTTATCAAAAAACTCCGTTAGTTCGGTTAACCCTCTTATACCGAGGGTAAAGACCCTAGTATAGAAAATATCTATATAACCACGATTATATGACCAACTGTATATATTTTTTTTTACTTGATCTAAAAATTCTTTTTTAGGATTTCCTTTGTAAAAAGAGTTTATTAAATCCAAATTCTGAAAAAAAGAATAAGCGGATCCATAGAAGATATATGCTATGAATAAACCAAAGATAGCTAGACTTACAGAAGAAATTGCATTAGTAATAAATTCATATGAATTTACAAAAGAATTAGAACTTTCCTGAGTAAAGTTTATTGAGGGAGTTAACCACTTTGATAATATGGTTAACTCTGCTATTCCATTACCAATTCCTCCATTATCAAAAGAGATTCCTATGAATCCAATGAACAAAGTGAAAAGTAGTAATATAAGAAGAGGAAATAACATAGTATTTCCCGTTTCATGCGGATAGGCAAAAGTGTTTTTAGCCCCAAAAGACGTAGTAAAGGATCCTATCCTATTTCTTGTATTACCTTGAATTTTTGGTATATTTTGTGAAAAAAAAGAAACTCCACTCTTCGTTGTTGATAAAACGAAATCCCTATTCACTCCTTTGGGTATCCTTTTTCCCCATAAGGATATTGAATACAAGGAACTCTCTTTAGTGCTACTGTAATTTTGAAAATGAACACGCAAATACCCATCAAATGTAAGTAAATATATCCGAAACATATAAAAGGCAGTTAATCCTGCAGTAAAGGAGGCTATTATTCCAAAAAAGGGCGAATACAACCAACTATTACTAAGGATTTCATCTTTGGACCAGAAGCAAGCAAGAGGTGGAATACCACAAAGAGAAAGTGTACCCCATAAAAAAGTAGTTCTTGTGATTGGAATGTATTTTCTTAAACCGCCCATAAGAACCATATTTTGACTTTTATCTGGTGAATATCCAACAAGAGGTTCCATTGAATGAATAACGGATCCGGATCCCAAGAACAATAAAGCTTTTGAATAAGCATGAGTGATCAAATGGAATAAAGCAGCTTGATAAGAACCTATACCTAGAGCTAACATCATATAACCCAATTGAGACATTGTAGAATAGGCTAAGCTTCTTTTAATATCTCTCTGAGCAAGAGCTAAAGTAGCTCCTAAGAATAGTGTTATTGTACCTACTAAAGAAATAAAACTCATTATCAAAGGTAAAGATATGAAAAGAGGAAGAAGTCGAGCTAGAAGAAAAATTCCCGCAGCAACCATAGTTGCTGCGTGTATAAGAGCCGAAATAGGAGTGGGTCCTTCCATAGCATCGGGTAACCATACGTGAAGAGGGAATTGTGCGGATTTCGCAACTGCACCAAGGAATAATAAAAAAGCACACAAAGTAGTAAGTAAAGAGTTAACTCCATTATTAGGAATCCAGTTATTAGCTATTTTGAACAAATCCCTAAACTCTAAACTACCTGTTATCCAAAAAAAACCTAAAATTCCTAATAATAGACCAAAATCCCCTACACGATTAGTTACAAAAGCTTTTTGACAAGCACTCGCTGCGATTGGTCGTGTAAACCAAAAGCCTATCAATAAATAAGAACACATTCCCACGAGTTCCCAAAAAAAATAAATTTGTATCAAATTGGAGCTAGTAACCAATCCCAACATGGAAGTATTGAAAAAACTTATATAAACAAAAAATCTCAAATATCCTTCATCGTGAGACATATAACCATCACTATAAATAAGAACCAGGATTCCTACAGTAGTAATTAGTATTAACATAATAGAAGTAAGTGGGTCAATCAAGTATCCAAATTCTAAAGAAAAATCATTATTGACGGTCCAAGACCATAGATATTGATAGATCGAACTTCCATTTATTTGTTGAATAGACAGTTGAACTGAGAATACCATAGCTATACTTAAGAGTAAAACACTAGGAAAAGCCCATATGCGACGAAGATTTTTTGTTGCTGTCGGAATAAGAATAAGGCCAAATCCCATTGACATAATAACTGGAAGTGGGAGAAGAGGGATTACCCATGCATATTGATATGTATGTTCCATAAGAAAAGAAATTGCAATTTTTACTTCAATTTTTACTTCAATTTTTCTATAAAATTGTTTCCGATTCACCAAACCAATTCTTATCTCTTTCTGAAAGAATAAATAAAAAGAATAAGAAAAAATACTGAAATTCTTAATTTTTCAAAAATTTATCTCATTGAAATAATTAAAAATTAAGAATGGGTTTAGTTGGTTAAATTCAAAAAGTTAATAAAATAACTAGGTAACGAAGTTATTTTATTACCTAAATAAAGATATTTATAAAAATAAAAAAAAAAAGTTGAATCATTTTACTTTCTATTCATAATTCATTTTTATATTTCTTTAAAACAAAGATGAAACAGCTCTCTTGTTCCATAATTAACTGATTGAGTGAATTCCAATGAAAACCTATGTTTATAAGAAATTATCGAATAGTCCTTACTTCATATAGAACTAAAATCCTAATGACTATAAATTACCTAAGTTTTAGAATGTCTTGTTTAAGAGACTCAGTATTTTTTGTTTTGATTGGAATTCCTTTCCTTTATGGAATACCATTCTGAACTTAATTAACTATTTTCATTTTCCCTTCTTTTTATCCCCCCGTCTTATCTTATATGGGGGATAGGCTTCCATACCATATATCTATATATGGAGTATACTTGATATATAAATAGATATAAATAGATTTAAATGAGAAACCCTTCTATATATTCTATATTATTAAAAAACAAGTATAAAATATATAAAGAAAAAATGTTAAAAAATTCTTGTTGTCTTATCCGCATTAGACAAAATGAAGTAAAAAATAATTCAAAATTTAAGTATCTTTCAGTATCTAAGTATAAATACTAATAAAAAGAAGAAAGAAGGATTGATTTGCAGCAATAGATGTCTTTCACATACAACTAGAAAAAAGTAATTTCCTTTTTGAATGGCAGTTCCAAAAAAACGTACTTCAATGTCAAAAAAGCGTATTCGTAAAAATATTTGGAAGAAAAAGACTTATTTTTCCATAGTACAATCTTATTCTTTAGTAAAATCAAGATCATTTTCGAGCGGTAATGAGCATCCAAAACCAAAGGGTTTTTCTGGGCAACAAACAAATAATAAGATTTTTGAATAATATGAATTGACTTATCAAAAAAGAATTCCAATTATTTAATAATTTTGATTCTTCTTTGAATGTACTTTTATGTGTCGAATTACTCGGTACAATATTCTTAGAACAAAAAACCCCTCTTATATATACAAGAAAAAAAAGTTTTGTTTGGTATACTGTGTGCTAAGTATTCTTTTCCTATCAATGAACTTTTCATAATTTTCATAATAGAATCCTCGTATTTTATTATGAAAATTATGAAAAGTGGAGTATTCTTACAATAGGACTTACAACTTCTACCTATCTTCTCCAAAATCATAAGGTTAGTAAATCTTATTAATAAGAGCATAAAGACTTTCATTCTAGAAATTTTGAAAAAATCCAAAAAGCCTTTTCTATTTATCCATTTTAATTTCATCATTAAATAGAAACCCTTTTTGGATTTTTTCATTGTATTGAAAGAATTTTCAAAATGTAAACGAGAAATTAATTAGAAAAAATTAGTTCTATAATTGCAAGTTAGAAAAAAGAAGTTCCAACTCTTTCAAGCAGTGTTTGTGTTTCTATTGGGCAAAGCAAGAGTTTATTGTAAAAAAAAATGGAAACGATACTACCAAACGAAGTCTATTTTAATGAAAACTCTAATGTTCCTAAATTTTATGGACTTTCCCAATATCGACGATTCCCAAGATAATAGCTATTATTCTTTTAAGTTACCTATTATTTGAAGTTAGCCGCCATGGTGAAATTGGTAGACACGCTGCTCTTAGGAAGCAGTGCTCAAGCATCTCGGTTCGAATCCGAGTGGCGGCATTCTTGAAAAAGAATACAATAGATTAGAAATCAATTCGAAATTTACAATTTTGTAATGGGACCTTCCCCTTATGCTATTTGCAACTTTAGAACATATACTAACTCATATCTCTTTCTCAACGATTTCAATTGTGATTACGATTCATTTGATAACCTTATTAGTTCGTGAACTTGGAGGATTACGTGATTCGTCAGAAAAAGGAATGATAGTTACTTTTTTCTCTATAACAGGATTCTTAGTTTCTCGTTGGGCTTCCTCGGGACATTTTCCATTAAGTAATTTATATGAGTCATTGATCTTCCTTTCATGGGCCCTGTATATTCTTCATACCATTCCTAAAATACAGAACTCTAAAAATGATTTAAGCACAATAACTACGCCAAGTACTATTTTAACGCAAGGCTTTGCCACATCGGGTCTTTTAACTGAAATGCATCAATCCACGATACTAGTACCTGCTCTACAATCTCAGTGGTTAATGATGCATGTCAGTATGATGTTATTAAGCTATGCAACTCTTTTGTGCGGATCCTTATTATCTGCCGCTATTCTAATCATTAGATTTCGAAATAATTTCCATTTCTTTTCTAAAAAGAAAAAAAATGTTTTAAATAAAACATTTCTCTTTAGTGATATTAAATATTTTTATGCAAAAAGAAGTGCTTTAAAAAGAACCTCTGTCCCTTCATTTCCAAATTATTACAAATATCAATTAACGGAGCGTTTGGATTCTTGGAGTTATCGTGTCATTAGCCTAGGATTTACCCTTTTAACCGTAGGTATTCTTTGTGGAGCAGTATGGGCTAATGAGGCCTGGGGATCCTATTGGAATTGGGATCCTAAGGAAACTTGGGCATTTATTACTTGGACCATATTCGCAATTTATTTACATAGTAGAACAAATCCAAATTGGAAGGGTACGAATTCTGCACTTATAGCTTCGATAGGATTTCTTATAATTTGGATTTGTTATTTTGGTATAAATCTATTAGGAATAGGCTTACATAGTTATGGTTCGTTTACATTAACACCTAAATGATTACATAAAATAAAACCTTCATTTCATGAAGGTTTTTACTTTTATGTTTTATTTGAGAACCCCTTGAACGCCTTCTCAAAGGGTTCTCAAAAATTCGAGATAGATCTAATTATACTTTTTTACTTATTTCTGCATTAATAGAGCAGACGAGTAAAAAAAATAAACCTATTTAGGATAATAATTGGATAAGAGAGCCTCTACCCTGTCAACGGATAGGGAGAGAACAAAATCTGGATAAATACCAATTCCTATTACTGGTAAAAAGATACAGATTAAAATAAAGAGTTCTCGTGGTCCAGAATCCACAAAATTTGCGTTTGGAACATTAAATAGCTTGTATCCATAGAACATCTGGCGTAACATAGATAATAAATAAATAGGAGTTAATATCATTCCAATTGCCATTACAAAAGTAATTAGTGTTTTTGGCATTAACAGAAATTTTGGACTAGTAATTAGTCCAAAAAATACTACTAATTCTGCGACAAAACCACTCATTCCTGGTAAGGCAAGAGAAGCCATTGAAAAGCTACTAAACATGGTAAAAATTTTAGGCATTGGGATAGATATTCCCCCCAGTTCTTCGAGATAAACAAGACGCATTCTATCAGAAGCGGTTCCTGCCAAGAAAAAAAGTGTAGCACCAATAAATCCATGGGATAATATTTGTAAAATAGCTCCATTGAGTCCAATGTTGGTT
>CAWUFU020000104.1:0-122500 GCA_963921465.1 Triticum timopheevii | reverse complement strand
ATTTATCTATTGCAAAAAAAAATAGAAGATATATAGATGGAAGGGATAGATTTAATTAAGGGAATTGCACAAGGTGAAGGCCGGTACTAGTGTCGACGTGGTCGTGGACGGTGCAAGTGTGTTCCTTGTGGTCCTCCTCGTCCATGGTGTCGGACATGGCCTTTCCCTTCGTCTCCGGCAGGCAGGCAGCGAACATGCCGGAGCAGCCAATGACGAGCCCGAAGACGCCGAAGGAGAAGAAGCTGTTGCGGCGGCCGAGCGCGACGAGCACGGGCGCCGCCACGCCTCCCAGCACCAGCGCCTGCCTGACCAGCCCCACCGCCGAGTTACGGACGGACGTCGGGAACAGCTCGATGGAGTACATGAGTATGACGTTGAACGCCGTGCACGTCGCGAAGAAGGAGACCAGCTCGGCGGCCATCCGCGCCGTGCCCTGCGGGATGATGACGCAGGCGAGGCTCCACAGCCCCGCCGCCGCCGTGAGCGCGAGCACCGAGCTCCGACGGTTGATCCGTCCCATCAGGAGCCACGAGAGGATGGAGGACGGCAACTCGGCCAGCGCATTGTACGTGACGCTTAGGTAGAGGTTGGAGCCCAGGTTGCCAACGTTGAGCGGCATGCCGTAGTAGACCATGCCGACGCCGAAGCTGGCCGTCATGATCGCCGCCAGCCTCCGGAGCGCCCACGGGCGCTCCCACATGGAGTGCAGCGCGGCGAAAACGCTGCTCGCGCTCGCCTCCGCGTCGTCATCATCGTCGTTCATGGCACAGGCGTGTATCATGGAGAAGCTGGACGACGTGATGCCGCCGATCTGCATCTGCTGCAGCGTCTCGATGGCGTCCTGCTTCCTGCCGCGCACCAGCAGCCACCGCGGCGACTCCTGGACGACGAAGTAGAATAGGATGGAGTAGCAGAGGGACGGCACGGACGTCCACAGGTACATGTTCCGCCACGACGCCTCCCGGAACGTGTACGCGAGCGCCGGGAGCGACAGGAACCCGAGGGTGAAGCAGAAGAACCCGGCCACGCACACCGTGTCACGCCACCTCCTGCCCACGAGCTCCGTGGATAGGACCAGCGTGCACGTGCCAACCATGGACCTGCCGAACCCGGACACGAACCGCAGGGCGGCGTACGCCCACACGTTCGGCGAGAGCGTGGTGACCACGCCAGCGGCAGACATGCACACAATGGACGCGAGCAGCATCTTCCTGCGGCCCAAGAGCGAATCAGCAAGCGTGGTGAGGACGAATCCGCCGGCGAGGCATCCGGCAAAGAACGCGGATGCCGGGAGAGAGACGAGCGCCGGGCTGGCGCACTCGAGTGACCACTCCGAGACCACCGACGTCACGGCGGGACGGTCCCACGCCCACGCGCCAGGCGGGAGCGCGCAAGGGGAGGCCGCGCCCGCGGAGCAGGAGGACGCGTCGGGGTCGGCGCCCGTGCAGTGCCACGGCGGCTCAGCGTCGGTGAAGACCGAGATGAACACCTGCTGCGCGTCCAAGGCCCACGCGAAGGCCAGCAAGACGGCCTTGAGAAGCTGCGCGGAGCCGGTGGCACCCATGTAAGCCTCCATTGTTTCATCGATCGACGGCCTAGCTTTGTGGCTTGTCAGGAGCGGGGCGGCGGCCGTGTCAGCCATTGGATTTGGCACGGCACGGTCGTCTTGGGTGCGTGCTTTCCTCCTGTGTTCGCCACCGCTTGCTCACAAGTTGAGAGTGTGAGAATGATGCCAGTGAGTGGCGGTATTTATACGGGCCGTAGCCAGATCGTGTACGTCAACGAAACAGAGCCCGCCGGTGTTGGCTTGAGGGAGACAATGATATTAATTTTGTTTCGGGGGTAATGATATTTGGGCAACGCTACACTGTGGCCGGTGGATCTTTTCGCTGGCTTGCGAGTCATTGGATTCAATATAAGATGGCCGTCAGAGTTTTTTTTTTAACATCAGTACAGACACAAGCGCTCATATACACGCGCATACACTCACTCCTATGAACGCACACACGCACATCCTATCCCTATGAGCACCTCCGAAAGACTGAGCCGACATATCATCTTGAGATTTACGAAGTCATCGTAGGCGCCTTGTCGTCGACGGGAACGTCTCCTCCCACTGAATGCACATCGCCGGAAATCCTGAAATAAATCCAGAAATAAATGGGATCACTAGGATTTGAACCCTCGTGGGCTGGGGATACCACAGTCCCTCTAACCATCCAACCACAGGTTGGTTCATGGCCGTCAGAGTTAGCTATTGGCTTTGCAACAAGGATGATGTTGTGCTTGGACGCTTGCAACACAGTTCATGTTGCAAAACTTTTGCAGCAGAGGTATTGTCAGATATTTTTTGCAGCAGAGCTAATGTTGCAGATTTTTAATGTCTTCACTAGTGTAATAGAAGAAAGTTTTGCAATATCACTAAGAGCATCTTCAATAGAAGATGCAATTTTCAAGATGTACAACAGGAGATGTAAAAATTTATATCTCCAAAAAAGTGGCAAATCCAACAGATGATGTATATTGGAGATGTAAAAGAGCAACACCAATAGATGATGCAAAATGGAGATGTAAAAACTAGTGAGCGATGGCCGAAATCAGGGTGGCGGCAGTGGGGATGGCGGCAGCACAGCATGATTCGGGGCGGTGCTGTCGGGGCAACGTGGGGGGTTGCAGGGGAACGTCATAGGGGCGAGGGGGTCGTGAATCGGGACGGCGGAGCAGCGGCAAAGGAGCGGCAATTCGAGGCGGAGAGAGTAGGAGCGGCGTAGGAGTGGTGGGAGCTCGGCGCTACGGGCTGCCGGCTTCGCGCGACTTGAATAAAAACGGATGCAGGCGACCGTCGGGCAGGCGGCATGGTGCGGAGGCTCGGCAGTGGGTCGGGGCTAGCAACAAGCTGATCCACCTAAGCCCGCGCCCTAGAATCCATTACGGCACCTGGACCTCCGGCGAAGCTTCGATTCAAAGCGGCAGCCAAAATTGAATCGACGGTTGTGGGGGCCAGTCGTCGGTACTCCGGCGAGGCAAGCAGCGCGGGGACAGGCGGGCGGAGTCATGACGGGGTCGGAGAAGGGCGGGCGGGCGGCGGCGGCGGCAATTTTAGGTGAAGTCAGCCAGCGGCAGAGTTAGGCGGGTGGCAGGTGGCGGGCGGTCGTGCGGAAGCCAGCTGAAGGCCGTTCGGCGGTTAACTCGTGGCTGACATTTTTACTTGTGCAGCAGGTGAAGATGCAAATTTTCATTGCGAGGTATTGTATTTCACATCTTCGGGAGATGGATATGCAATTTTTTTATCTACATCATGTGTTGGTGAGGGGTGTTTTGGCCTCGGAGATGCAAAAGTTAGATATTTTTGCATCTACATTTTTATGTACTCCCTCCGTTCCTAAATATTTGTGTTTCTAGAGATTTGAACAAGTGACTACATACGGATGTATATAGACATATTTTAGAGCGTAGATTCACTCATTTTGCTCCGTATGTAGTCACTTGTTGAAATCTCTAGAAAGACAAATAATTAGGGACGGAGGGAATAAAAGTTAGTTATTTTAAGAAAATGACAGATATTTGTATAAAAAACACATGTCTTCAATTTTATGTAAAAAGTGTGCAAACTGCAGAAACAAAAGATCTGGTGCATGGGCTACGTATGGCAATTGTTTTGTTTTCAATAAAAATTTCAAAAATCATATTTTAAAAAGTATCTGACAATAGTAGTACATGTGCATATAGATGTCTAGTATATGTGTACGAGTTTGCATCAATATATATTTCACATGTGGAGTGCACACAAAAAATGGGCGTACTTTATGTTGTTTTTGGTGCCACAAATTTGTCCTATTTTTGTGCGTAGCCTACAAAACAATATACTACGGTATTATTTAATAAACAATCAGATACATTGAAAACATCAATATGTATCCACAGAAATAATTTTGATTTTTTCAGAGAGCTGTAAATGTCTGCTTAGGATTTGTTAATACTTTATGGAGCCGCGGGGCCAAAAGGCTTTTTTTTTTTTGCAGTTTTCTCGAAGACTCCCAACCCGCTCTTCAAACACCACCTATTCCAGCGCCGTTTCCGTACATCTAGACATTTGTTCAACCGTTTCCGGGAGTGGGTGGTGGGGTTCAATAATATTCCGAGTGCAACAAGGATGTCCTGGCAAAGATAGGCTTCTCCTCTTATCAAAAATGCATCGCGGCTATTTAGATACTTGCATACGGAGTTTCTGGTGATCTCATTGATGAGCATGTCTGAATGATCGAGTCGATGTGCCTAGACTCCATGTATGGGTTCTGTAAGATTGTGATTGCAGTGTTTGGCCCGGAGTACTTGGGAGAGCCAAATGTTGCAAATACAGCCCGGTTGTTAGCGATGAATGCCAGTTGGGGCTTTTCCGGGGATGCTTGATAGCGCAGTTTGTATGCACTGGGAGTGGAAGAACCGCCCTTCTGCTTGGCAGTGGCAGTATAGAGGCTATGTCAAAGCTTGCAGTGTCATGGTCGAGGCCGTGGTCTCACAAGATCTCTTGATTTAGCAATCTTTCTTCGGCACAACCGGAGCTCACAACGATATCAACATGCTTCAACACTCTCCGGCGTTTGCAAGGCTTGCAAAAGGCAATTGCCCAGAGGTCAATGCTGAGATCAATGGCCAGCACTACAACAAAGGATACGACCTAGCTGATGATATCTATGCTCAATGGACTACTCTTGTGAAGACAATCCCCAACCCTGTAGGAGAGAAGAGGAAGAGATTTTCCCAAGAGCAAGAGAGTGCTTTGAAGGATTTGGAGCGTGCCCTTGGTGTTCTTCAATCTCGACGGGGCATCATTCGGTATCCTTCTAGAACTTGGAGCATCAAGAAGTTGTGGGATGTGATGACTGCTTGCGTGATCATGCACAATATGATTATAGAGGATTAGTGCCCGGAACGTATCTATGACTAAGGTTTTCAGTTTCATGGTGAAAATATTGTGCCTGAGCATGAAGGAGTGGCAATGTTTGCACAGTTCACCAAATTTCATCATCAAATGTGTGATTGTGAAACTCACATTCAACTGCAAGATGATTTGGTTGAACATATGTGAGATCACGTAGGACAATAGATGTGTCACTTATCTTTTTTTAAATGTGTTTGAAACAATCTAAATTTTATTTGGGTTGTAAACTATGAGATATTCATTTGGTTGTGGAATATGAGATATTTGTTTTTTGTTTCAGTTATGTGGACTAGGGCCAAATTTTCATATGTTTGCAAAAAAAAAAAGGCGGCTGGCAGTCCGCCAGGACAAAACGTGTCCACGCGATGGGTGCGCGGTCGACCCAATCATAGAAATGGACGGACGATGGCAGTCGATCCAAACGGACAAAACACGCGTTGAAGTTGCTCTCAGTCACATGAAGCTGGTTTGGTACAGATTATGAAGGACGAAATTAAGGAGGGCCTAGCTAGCGGGGTCAGTCGGCCGGGAAGTCACAGCACAAATCAATTTTGAATTAATAGCTAGTGCCTAGTGGTGTACGAGTTCATGCATGTGTGCATGCATTGGAGAGAGGTGCGTAACGTAACGTGGCTGCCCGTGACTCCTAGCGGCTGTTGCAAGCTGCTAGTTTTTCCAACTGCATCGACCTGTGTGAGTGAGCTGCGTTCTTTCTTTTTTCCACGCGTCTTCGTCGTACGTGTGCTGGGAGGAATGATGCCGACGAGGAGCGGCGGTCGACATGGACGCCCATCCACAGCTAGCTAGCAAACAGTAGCCGCGCTGGGCCTAGCTAGGAAGAGAGAGAGAGAGAGATTGCCCGTGTCGACAAGAGTGAAGAAGATGGCGGCAGCAGGGCATGCATGTTATGCACTCGCTGGCAATTGTTTCACTCACAGATACAAGGGGATTTCGGTGAAGGGGAGGGAGAGAGGAGGAAGACAAGTACAGGAATGAAGGAATGACATGGATGCCCTAGAGAACTGAAGACACTATGCATCAAGACAGGCTAGTGCTTGATTGGTTCTCGCGCGAATGAAGGAATGCATATGCATGTTGAGAAATGGTAATTCAGAAGAGGAGCCTAGCTAGCTAGCTAGCAACTATAGAGTGACACACATCGTGACATTCATCCAGTCCAGGAGACACATCACATCGACTCGACATCCGCCAAACTTATTTCGTACTTCGACTTACCTACACAGTGGTTAGATAAAAATACCATATATGCTTCTAATAATAGGTATTCCATCTGTTCACAATTATGTAATGTTCTAATGTTTTTTCTGATCCCAATGTATACACACATTTTATTTTTATTTTTGCGAAAAATAATTCGGTTCTATTTAAAAAGGGTCCACCGAAAATACAGAGCACCCCAAACATATAGCTACATTTTAGTGTGGTTATTCACTCATTTCAGTCCGTATGTAGTCCATATTGAAATATCTAAATCATCTTATAATTTTGAACGAAGGCAGTACCGTACATATTCAGCAACAGCTAGCTAGGTTGCCGACATACTTAGGTACGATCAAGCTGCATGTCCTGCATGTCCGTGGACCGGGGCTCCGCAAAACCTTCCAGAAAAACACACATCGACAGTTACAACAAAGATTCCCGAACAACTGCATCCATCTTTTTTTCCTTTTTTTGCCGCGATAGTACTTGTATTACTCAGAAGAAAAGTTACAATCCTTATTACATTGTTGAGAAACAGTCAAACGGGGCGAGCTACGACCCTCTCACAGCGATTTGACGTTTTCGACCATTGGATCGCAATACTGGACGTTCCAGATCCATCTACTGTGCGTCGACTAGCTTCTACCCGTTTTTCACGTCCTTACTCGCGCGGCCCGCCCGGCTCAGGGCCGCTGCTCGCAGGCTGACCTGGGTGTCCTCTCATTAATCGGGCCAAACCAACCGCGTTAGCTGAAATACAGGCCCATATGGTGTCTGGCCCGTACTGTGCATCCCCTGCCTCTCTTTCGTGAAGTTGCGTTTGCCGTGCCTTCCTCACCGCCGCCGCCGCCATAGCCTCCTCAAGCGCTAGTTGCCGTTCCTTCCTCAAGCGCCCTAGCCTCTCTATCTCTCCTACTTGCCGCTTCTTATGTCGTTTAGGAGCAGGGAGAGCGCCTTGGCATTGATACAAAGAGAAGCAAAGCGGATAGCTCACATGTCGTCATGTCCACTTGACTTTCCTCCCATCTTTTTTTCCTCTTATATGTTGGTTCTTCCCTGCTGCTTGCTACTCATTGAGCTTTGTCCTGTGTTATCTCAGTCTCCTCTTCCATCTTCAAATGTGCATTTCAGCAGGTTTCAGGAGACGCTCAGAATATATTTTTCTCTGCAAAGATGGTATTTTGTTTACATCATCTATTTTCTTTTACAAATTCTTACTTACATGATGGGATAATGAAACTATGAAGGGAATCAAAACTATGAAGGGAATCAAAAGTTTGTCTTCCTGTTTCTTGAATCAGTTGCAACTGTGAATGAAAAAAGGCATTCAAGGAACATAATCGTATGCATTTCTGTATTACCTGTATTTAAACTAGAACCAGATAATTAGTTATAATTAAGTTAAGTTGTAATTTACATTTTCTTATATTTGAAAAACATAAAGATGGTTCCGTCATTATTTTTTATTTTGCTTGCTCTAGAATTTGTTGTTTCTGTCATTATTTACGCAATTGCTTTGTTTCCATACGAACATGATGATACCATCAAGAAACTACAAGGAATATATGTAAACTATAGCGAATACCTTTTATTGCCACAGTATAATGTTTTATCTCTTTCTGAATTGGGATGTTTAATTATTACTTAAATAATGAAATTTCATGGTGCAATTTCAGAGTTTAGGTGAGGATGCGAGTTGATCATGTGGGAGGGTTTGGGAGTCTGGTGGATTCCAGGCAGTAGTGTAAGCTCTTTGTCCTTGTAACATAATATATCATGTTGCTAATCAACTGCAAGTTATTACAAGAATTTGAACTGCTTTGATTATTGAACATCTGAGGATTATGCTGGTGAAGAGGGATCTGGTACTGATTTACTAGATTGAGTTATACAACGACTGCCTCTTGAAGTACTCTTTTTAGTATAAAAAAAAACTCCGATGGAAGATTGGTACACGTCTAAGGGTCCTGATTTTGAATACCATCTGTGCCTGCTGCAGCATGCCCATTTTATTTGAGAAGATAGCCAATTCTATGGGGATATTCCACCGAAGTACTTCTCTTGGACAGTTGAATCATGTTCAAAAATCAGACAAGGCTAGCCTCCAGAAGATAGAATGTTGTACATTTTTTGTTATATCTATTTCTCATTCATTTCTTTGGATGAATGTCATATAGGAAAAAAGTAAACACAAAGGATTTATGCCATTAGTGGATTGATTCTAACTAACGGTTGACAATTATGCCGCACTACTTATATCGACACGCTTTTAATTTGAATCGTTCATTTTTATCAAATGTTTCTAAAGTCTAATAAGTTTCATTAACATGTCTATATATATTTGTTTTAGGATGGACGGGCGTGGCAACGCGCGCCTTTATGGTCTAGTTGTTCGATAGCCACAGCAGGGCCAGAGCCTACCCAAACTGCTGTACGACCATCAGTCCTAATACAGTCTGCCATAGGATGAACTTCGACAACTTCTAGATCAAAATGCTCGGGTTCCTATCTACTGTCCAGGAGGCGTGGAATGAAAGATCACAACCATGTAGAGCCATACCATGTGTTACACCACAAGCTGAAGAAGACTAGCATCAGGCTAAAAGCGTGGAGTAAAACTCTCTTCTCAAATGCGAATGTCCAGCTCCACATGGCTCTAGAGATTATCCTTTGTCTTGACGTTGCCCAAGAATCACGAGCCCTCAGCTTGGCGGAGCTTGACCTCCGTGCGAGGCTCAAGAGGCGGGTGATCAACTTGGATGTACTTGAGAAGGCTTGGAAAAGGCAAAACTCTAGAATCACAAACATTAAAGAAGGGGATGCTAACACAAGATTCTTCCACCTGAGAGTTAACTGTCAATGGAGGAAAATTTTCATTCATCGCCTAAAGCACAGTACGGGTTGGGTAACCGATCACAATCAAGAAAAGGACATTATTCAGCGAAACTTTTCCTCGATCATCAAGAAAGGCTCCCGATGGCACAAGGATCTCAACTGGAGTAGCTTACCCACCGCGGCTTGTGACCTCTCGGACATCGGAGCTCATTTTACCATTGATGAGATAAGGCATGTTGTGTTTTGACTCTCCAAGTGATAAGGCGCTCGGGCCTGATGGCTTCACGGGTGTGTTCTTCAAGGCATGTTGAGACATCACAAAAGGTGGATGTCATGACCGTCGTAGACCATTTCCCAACCTCCATGCCCCAATTTCCATTGGTTGAACTCCGCCAACATTGCGCTTATCCCCAAGAAAGACGGTGCCGAAGACATATCCGACTTTAGACCTATAAGTCTGATCCATGCTATCACTAAGCTTATTGCCAAAATGATGGCGACTCGCCTCTCCGTTCACATGGATGACCTTGTCTCACAGGCCCAGAGTGCCTTCATCAAGAAGCAGAGCATCCAAGACAATTTCAGCCATGTCCGTAACCCCACTAGACGTTTTCGCCAGAACAAAACCCCCATGTTGCTTTTCAAGCTCGATATCAAGAAGGCTTTGGACTCGGTTTGATGGGACTACTTAATTGATTTGCTGCAGCACCTTGGCTTCCCAGCGCACTTCAGGGTTGGGTTTCGGCCCTTTTATCTACGACCTCTTTGAGAGTTTTGCTCAATGGCGCGGTTGACGATCCCATCAGACACGGGATGGGCTTGAGGCAAGGGGACCCATTGTCTCCTCTCCTTTTGTGCTTGCTATCAACCTCCTGCAGCACATCTTGCACAAAGCCACAGTGCAAGGAAAGCTCCAACCGCTTCATGGAAATCCCACAACTCTCCGTGCCTCTTTGTATGTTGATGACATCGCTGTTTTTATTAAGCTAGCCAAGGAAGATGTTTTTTTCCTCGCCTCCACTCTTGACACGTTTCGGGAGGTCACGGGCTTGGTCACCAACTGCAGCAAGAGCCTGGTGGCTGCAATCCGTTGTGCTGGCCTTGATCTCCAGGACATTCTCCACCACGGCAAAGCTTTCATCCTTCCCCATGAGATACCTCGGGGTTCCCCTTCCAGACAACAGGCTCAAAGTGATACACTTCCTGCCTCTTGAAGATAAGATTGCCCATAAGCTTGCTCTATGGATTGGGCAGCTTATGCGGCTCTGGCAGGGCCGTCCTGGTCAAGGCGATGCTAACGACCATTGCCATCTACACTATGACATCGCTCGTGCTCCCAGCTGAGGTGATGTGCTACAGGATATTGCTAGCACGACAGATGTATTACAAACCGTTTGACAAAACCGTGTGAGAGGCATTAATCGCAAGTGGTGTTTTAATAAAAACATCACCAATAATACGAACTGGTTGCGATGGCGCAGGCATCAAGCATGATTCAGATTAGAGTTGCGTGTGCGATACATGGCATACAGTTGATCCATACGAATTGTTTGTGATGAGCCAAAAAACAAAAAAGGTCAGCCATATCAAGGTGTGTGTGCGATAGAAGGCATACAGTTCACTCGGATGAACTGTTTTCGATTACGCAACACAACAGAAACAGTCGGCCAGGTCAAGGTGTGTGTGCAATAGACGGCATACAGTTCACTCGGATAAACTATTTGCGATGAGCGAAAACAATTGGAACCGTCAGCCAGATCAAGGTGTGTGTGATAGACGACATACAGTTCACTCGAAAGAACCGTTTGCGATCAGCCAGGACAACAGAAAAATTCAACTTAACAAGATGTGTGTGATACGCGGCAAACATGTCCGTAATCAAAAATGTGTGTGATGACCGATAATAACACATATGATTGCTGCTACTAAGCTGTGTGTGTTGTGGGCAAACGCTTGCTGGTATACAATTGTCAGCGATCGATGAAATCATCACCAACGGGTTTCCTAGTTTGGTCTGTGTGCGATGTGATTTTCTCTGTTTACAGAACAACAACATATATACTTAGAGTTTTTCTAGGGCACATCTAGATCTGCCTTAGTTATTGCACATCTAAGTGGCACAAGCAAGCATAGAAAGGAAAAGGAAAAGGAAAAAAGAAAATATGCACACGGGTCTTTGTGTAAGATCAATGATATGGGACTTAGATGTGCAATACTTATGGCACATCTAGATGTGCTTTAGCAAAACAGATATACTTATAAGGACATGATTGCATAACCAAATTAAACATCCAATCACATAGGTGGCTAGTACACACATGACATTTGCGCAAACTAAAGTAAATAGTTACATGCATAATTAACTAGGATAAACAATCATCTAATCATCATGTACTTCTTCTTGTGACGCTTGCCACCACTGCTCTGCTAGTGGCTCAATCCCTCGTTGACTATAGGAGGGACGCACTCCCTCATGTCAACGATCCGTGTGTGCATCTCGTAGTATGTGTACACGTTCTTGGCCACGAACTTGAGGTGAGCTTCATCCAGTCTCTGCATCCAGGCCCCATGCTAGGATGCGGGATTTTTCTTGGCATCCTCCTTCATCTTTTCATAGTAGGGGTCGATGATGGCCGATGCGAGGTCAACCAGGGGGGCCTTCTTCGTGTTGCCCCAGACCCCGTAGTGGCCATGGATTTCGACATGCTTCTGGCAAGCCAAGCCCCAAACCTCGAGTGCTTTTACATCATCGGTGGTTTCCACCATAGCGAACTTGTAGTTGGGGCTGTTGACAAACCTGGTGAAACGGACGCAAGGCTTTGTGGCCAGGCAGTAGTGGTAGATGAGGACGTGACGGCGCACGCACAACTGGGTGATGGCAACCTTCTGATCTATCCCGTGATGACCACCTGTGTACTGGAGGTCCATGTCGACCACTTTGTACTTGTCCTCAACAAGCAACACTACAAAAAAATACACTTTCGTGATGATACGTGTTTGTCACAGTAGGTCGCGTTTTTTGTCATGCATGTACATCCATGACAAATTTATGACAGAATCAAGATAGTCATACCTGTGCTATCGTAGAAGTGTTCCATGACATTACCAGAATTATCATCACGGAAGTGTCCACTTCCATGATGATAAATCGCGCGTCACAGAAGTGCTTTCGTCAAGGGTGACCGACACGTGGCATCCACCGTAACGGAACGCCGTTAAGCTATCGGGTCGGGTTTTGGATCCGATAACCCGTTAACAGCCCCGACCAATGGGGATTTTCTACGTGTAAAATCATCATTGGTTGGAGAAGACACGTGTCGGCTCACCGTCGGGACAGATGTCATCCACTCATTGGACAGAAGGCGCCTATGATACGTCGACACCTGGCCCGGCCCAACAGAGGCCCATTCCTATGAAAAGGCCGGCTCGTTTGACTTGGTCAAAAGGTGACGGGCCGGCCCATGGAAAGCCTGTTAACGGCCTGTTCGCATATAGCCCATTTATAGCCCACTAACCCAAGACCCGTTACGCCCTACCCAAATTAGGCCCAGTAGCGTCATCTGGGCCATCCAATATGATTCCAGCCCGTTTTCACTTCTGGCGCAGGTATGGCCCATGACGTCTTTCGGCCCATATGAGGCCCTATGTAACTCTTGGCCTATTAACGGCCCATGGTGAAACTGGCCTGCAATGAACAGTGTATCACTTTAGACCCATTAATGGCCCGTGGTAAAACTGGCCTGTAATGAACAGTGTATCCCTGTATACCCATTAATGGCCCGTTATTCAGTTGGACCGTTTCCAGCCCATGTTATCTTTCGGCCTTCTCAGAGCCCATTTATTCTTGGGCTCATTTCGAGCATTCGTTTACTTACGGCCCGTTACTGTAATTTTTTGCTTGTGGGCCAAATTCAGCCCGTGGTTACAGTCGGCCCGTTTGTGGTCCGTTAATACATTGGGCCGTTTTCATAGCGTCATCAAATACAGCCTATTAACGATGGCCCATTATGGTCAGCCCATGAACGAACGATTCCAACTCTAGCCCGTTTACGGCCATAATGCGGCCTGTTATTGGCCCATGTTTGGCCAATCGATCATACGGCCCGTATAAGGCCCATTGATGATAGGGCCCGTAGAAGGCCCATTGTTTTTATGGCCCGTAGAAGGCCTAATGTTTCTACGGCCCGTAGAAGGCCCACTGTTTCTACGGCCCGTAGGAAGCCCAATGTCACTACAGTAAATATTAGCCCATGGTTATTGTGGCCTAGTTTTAAAAATAGGTTAATGCAGCCACTAGCAAACCGCGGAAAAAGAACTGCACTGACTACAAGCAAACAAATAAACAAGACAACAAGGAAATAAATAAGCAATCAACTTATGCTAGGCTATCACGGCTATTACACATATTACATCCACTGGGCATCAAAGTTCACCACCAGTGCAAATATAGGGAACACAGCAGCATATAAACGCCGCAGGAAAACAAGTCCAGAACTGAAACCACTTCAGAAGAGTTCAAGAAACAATATCCTGGGTACCCATAATGCTGGCAAGATGCTTAGCAAGCTTATTAACTTTCTCTTGTTTGGCGCTTAAATCCTCCAGCGCTTGCCGTTGCACAAGAAAGTACGCATCTGAATTCTACAGGGACTTCCTCAGTCCTTCGGCTTCTTGCCCCAGCACAGATGACTGATGCCTTTCAGCTTGTAGCTGAGACTGAAGAAGCCGAAGTGATTCAGGCAGTGAGTTCGAAGAGCTTGTGCCAGCGGTACTGGCCAGTAACTCGAACACTACATCAACGCAAGACTGTGGGGTTTTCTCACTGTCTACAAGATCGTTTTTATCACCTTTCTTGGAGACCAACAGGGTTGTCTCACTATCTTGAACCTTATCTGCATTACTTTCTCTACCATTGCATAGTGGGGTGCTCTTCTCCAATTTCTGTTTGCATACTACAAGAGAAACAAGCAGACACATCGCAGGTTTAGCTTGTAGTATACCAAACTCATTTTGGTAAACCGATTCAGTAGTAAGGTGGACAGGATAACAGCATGAAACAAACATATATCTATATACTATGGTCACTGTATTGTCCATATCATTCTAGTTTATGTTCCCTAATCAAGATAGAGACACAGTTCAACTCATATATTTTTAAGACACAGCAGCATAGACAGAATATAAGTGTGAGAAACTACACAGCATTGGCAGCACTTGTAATGTGCATCACATGAGAACATAACTGTTTATACAACTTAAACTGAAATCAACATAGAGCAAGAAGTTAGGACAACAATCCAGTTAAAGAAATAGGTTTAAAACATACCTGTTGCGCCATTGGAGTTTCAATTGGATCCTTCAAATTCGAAAGTAGTTGGTATGAGTAAATACAGTGATGCAACAGCAAAGGAGTATGGATCATAGCTACGGAATCTGACTTGAGAACAGTTGCTCTTCTGCTTAAAACGTGGAGTTTGGGTTAGCTGTGATGGTCTTCGTGCTTTGGGCACTGCAGTAGCTTTAGAAACTGCTCATGTGGGGGTGCTCTGTGGTGGACATGGTGCTTTGTCAACTATAATTGGGTTACTATCCGCTGGGGTTGCGGTTAGATGGGTTGTAGCTGGTTCTCTGCCCAATGATGTAAGTGTGCAATCTGGAAGAGTCTCGATTATGTGTGGTGGGGCTAGTTTGTGGGCCAGTACAACCATGGTTCTATCTGCATCGACGGGTAGCACTGTCTTTTGTGAAGAATGGGTTTTTGCTCCCTTAGATACTGCCATCACCCCCTCCAATTCAAATGGCTGATAAACAAGAAAAGAAATTGAACGTACAGACACTGCATGATAGACAGATGTGGTAATTCACATATATGTTGTCTAACCAAACAGGACAGCATGACACAATTTCACATTTATGATGCCTAACTAAACAGGATAGCATGACACAGTTTCAGATATATGATGGATAACTTAACAGGATATAATGGCATAATTCAACATATGATGAGTACCTAAACAGGATGACATGACAAAACTATATGATGTCTTTCTAAAATAGGTTGGGATGAAATAATTCACATACATGTTGTCTAAGTATACAGGATGGCATGATATAATTGACATAATTGATTCATATACTAAGCAGCTGGCACTCGCATGTATGATCTCTAAACTAAGCAGATAGAATTCAATACTGTGCATATGATGTCTAAAGTAAGCAATGCAAGACACCATATGCATCATATGAGAAATATAAACATTGCAACTTAGAGCATGCACCTCAGGTGGGATATAGGACTGGTCATCTGTCTCTGAATCCTCCTCTGAGGAGCTCCCTGTAACCATCGAGATATATGCTTCAACACATACAATTGCCTGCTCTAAAGACTTTGTTTTCACTCCAGATTTTTCCATAACCGGCTCAAATGGCTGATACACATGAAGAGTAGTTCAATATACACAGATTGTCGACAAATGGAATACGTAATGAAAAAAAAGATGGCATGAGATAATTCACATATATGATGCCTGGCTCCATGGCGGTGCATAATTCACATATATGATAACTGGCTGAAAAACATGGCATTGCATAATTCACATATCTGATATAGAAAGCAAACAGGAGGCATTCACACAAAGCATGTCTAATCTAAGCAGATGGCATGGCAATGCAAGACACCATATGCATGATATGAGCAATATAACCCATCCAAGTTAGAGCATGCACCTCGGGGGGGGGGGGATACGACTGGTCATCTCTCTCTGAATCCTCCTCTGAGGAGCTATCTGTAACCAGCAAGAAATCTGCATCTACAGGTAGCACTGACTGCTCAGAAGACCTTGTTTTCACTCCAGATTTTCCCATGACCGACTCAAATGGCTGATGCACAGGAAGAGTAGATGAATGTATAAACATTGCTGACAAATGGAACACATTATGGGAAAAAATATGGCACGATACAATTCACATATACGATGACTGGCTAAACAGGATGGCATTGCATGATTCACGTATATGATGCCTGGCTAAAGAAGATGGCATTGCATAATTCCCATATACTCCCTCCTTTCCTAAATATTTGTCTTTTTAGAGATTTCAAATGGACTACCACATACGGATGTATATAGACATATTTTAGAGTGTAGATTCACTCATTTTGTTCCGTATGTAGTCACTTGTTGAAATCTCTAAAAAGACAAATATTTAGGAATGGTGGGAGTATGATATAGAAACCAAACAGGTGGCATTCACATAAAGCAAATCTAAACTAAGCTGATGACATATAAGATGTATAATGTAAGCAATGCAAGGCGCCATATGCATGATATGACCAACATCAGCATGCCAGGTTAGAGCAAACACCTCAGGTGGTAAACAGGCATGGTCGGCTCCTTCTGAATCTCCATCTGAACAGTTATCTTCCTCTGGAATAAAATCTGGAAATGCAGGAGAGGGGGGCACTTCGTCCACCATGGAGCAGCGTCTGCATGACATTATATTCGCACGCAACGATCTTCTCTTTCTCTCTACATGTTCAGTACGATTGTGTACAATATCTGACATGCATAATAAAAAAAATATTTAGATTTTGTAAGGACTAAGGGGTGCATGCAAAAATCAAGACTGATGGTAGCAAACGAGTGGATGGATCCAAAACTAATGATAGCAGGTAGATTATAGCTTCAGTTTAAAAAGATAGACAATGGATCATCTATTGTTTGTTGCCCACCCAACATGAACCACATAGAAGACCCCAGATGAACCAGATAGTAGACAGATACTATTCGTTGCTGGCTCGATATGAGACCCATGGGCAATTCAAAACTCAAGATTGAACGATAAAGTAGCAGGTAATAATAACCGATGTATAACGTAAGCAAACACGAAAGACTGCGGCCTCTCTTCCGGAACTGTCTAGTCCTTAGGTTCATCTGCTCAGTCGATGATGGTAATGCAGTTAGCGTGGCTGCCGGCAATGGGGAAGATGATCTGAGGCGGCGAAAGAAAGTCTGCAGGGGGGACCTCTGCTGCAGTGAACGCTTCTATCGATGGTGCACCTCAGGTGGGGTGGATGACGGCACGGCAGGAGCAGGACATAACACACAGAGTTTTCTTTGACGCCAATCTGAAAATGAAGTAAATCTGTAAGGGCTCCTTAGAATTGGAGGATTCTATAAACACAGTGACAGGAAAAACACAGGCATAGGATAGGAATGCACGTGCCAAACAGAGCATTTGGAAACATAGGATTTCAGTCAACCTGGGTGTTTGGCTCACATGAATTGAAAGAACAGAGGAATGGAGAAACAAAGTGATGCGACGAGTGTACAACCTCTTTGGCATAGCCTTGTGGACCTCAGCATCATTGGGTTGGACGTGGAGGATGGTATGATGCTAGTGTGACTGTCTGAGGCGGGGAAGAATATCCTAGGCCTCTGGAAACGGCGCCGAGGGTACTGCTCCGCTGTGATGGACGGTTCCGTTGTTGGAGCAGCTCCACTAAGGCGTACGGTGACGAGGCTGAAGCATGACAAGATAGACAACTTTAATCTGAAGTGGGACCCTAATATCATCTGCAATAGATGATGTAAAATACATCACCAAAAAGTGCTAGATGTAAAACACATCAGCCGCGCCACGGCCGCTCCGACAGATGCTGTAAGTACTGTTCACTCTGAACTTAACTGAAGAAAATGAACTTCACAGTCGAAACTGAATTTTACTGTCGAAACTGATTGAACTAGTAACAGAGCATTGCAATAGATGTTTAGGGCATTCGAGCACTAGTAGCAGAGAAGCAGTGATCTAAATCAGCAGATGCTCGAGCAGGGAACGCACTAGCAGAGAGCAAGTCGTGCGGTAGCACCACGAGCAAGTGCTAAAGTAGCAACTCCTATAGCTGCCGGAGGTCGTGCAGCAGCAGCGCAAGCGAGAGCAAGAGCAGAGCAGCAGCATGAACGAAAGCAGGAGCAGTGCAGCAGTGCGACCGACAGCAAGAACAGAGCCGCAGCGCGAGCGAGAGCCAGAGCAGCTGCAGCTAGTGCCGTTGTGGAAGTCGCCGCCGAGAAAGCAACGACATGCGGGAGAGACGACGTGGATGATGTGGCCGGCGACGGCGCCGTCGATGGAGACGCCATGTCTGCTCGGTATCGAGCACCGGCAGCCCCGTGAGATTGAATAAAAGATAAAATGCAGCGGTGAGTGCAGAACCTCCTTGGTGGCGCCGAGTTGGACTCGGCTTCATCGGAGGAATTGGTGAGGGTGCTGCGGTTCCGATGGGGCAGGTCAAGACGGCACTGTGGGGATTGAGGTGGCGCGATAGACGAGGTGAACGTCGGGGCGGCTCCTTGGAGGTGGAGGAAGGGGCGGCTGATCCGGCGGGACAACGACATCGACAACGGATCCTCATCCGATGCGGTGGATGAGGGAGGACGAGCTGTTGCGGTGGACGACGTAGTCGGGGAAGAGTCTCCGGCTGGGCAATGGTCGGGAGGCCGACGGAGGAGCGTGGGGTTTCGCGGGTTTTGGCAGCCTCGGTGTACGAATGGGGGGAGGGGGGCGAAGGGGGAGGGGGGAGCCAAGCTTAGGGACGCGCTTGTCCGAAATGTAGGGTAAGTTACCAGCGTACCCCCACCGGTTTTGACACCGCGACGTGAAGCTTCATTTCCGGCTAAGGGGTAGAAGGGGTATTTCGCGTGTCTGGGCTGCGGGAGTGATTTCGGATGAGGAGGGAGTTCTCGCGCGCGTCCAAGTTTTGGGATAACAAGGCGCGACGCGGGTTGAAGAAGCGGGAGTTTCAAAGCAGGTGAGACAAAAGATACTCGAGCTTGAAAATTTCGGGATAAGAAGGTGCGGATTCCTTGTTCGGCAGAACAAACTTAACGTGTAAAAAAAATCATACAAGACACAAGAGAGTCATGTCCCCTTTTACTATATTGCTATAGATGCCATTGAAAAAACTACAAGAAAAATGTAAAAAAAAATCGGGAGAACATGATTACCCTGCATGGTACCGAATCGATTCGCACTTCCCTCAACAACAACAACAAAAAACAAATCAATTCCCACCAAATAAAGAGTAATGTCCCTTTTTATATGATTACAGATGCCATGATCTCGAATTTCAATTTTTGAATCCACGTTATGTTGAATTCGAATATATCATTAGGTGACCTTGCAGTTTATAATTGATGTAGTCATACATTTTGATCTTCCATCATATATGAACATTTTACTCCACCATGTGAACATATATATTGTCGTCTACCATATGGACTAAATTTGAATCAATTTTCCTTATTTGAATACGATTGTTGTCAAGTTATACAATAATTTAAATATTATCTTGATAACAAAAAGACATGCATATAGCAGTAATCATATTTCACTATGAACTACATGTACCATACGCTCTCCAATTCAAATATCTGTATCCATTTTATGTTGAATTCAAATCATAGTACATTATTGGTCTAGGTAGCGAGATGTTCGGGATAATCTAAACCCTGTTTTCATACGTATAATTTTTGGCTGAATTGGGACAAGTTTTGGTATAAGCCTCTTGCAAAACCAGAGATTCTCTCAACAAGCCTCGTGGTTCCGAGAGGGAACGTGTCACCTTTGTGTGCGAAACGATATACGCTGCCTCCCCCCTGATTTTATTTACAGAGGCAACATAGAACTATATGAGTGCCCTATTAATTTTTGGAATTATTTCGGGTTCATTTGGCCTTTTTATACATTAATTGAGTTTCTGGACTTTTAATGTGCATAATCTAAATATGAATTGCATGCACATGCTCCGGTGCACCAAAGTGGGTTGAAAAATCACATGTGTGTCCTTGGTTGCATTTCTAGGTCCCATGGAAGAAATGAGAATGAAATTCAAACATCTGGGCATCATGACTCTGCCGAGAACATCGAGAAACTTAGATTTTAAATTCATGTAATGAAACTTGGCATGGTGTCATGTCATGGCACTAACATGTTGTGGTAAAAAATTGGGCCGATTTGGAAGCTCATGGTTCTAAGAGGGAACGTGCCACCCCCCCGCCCTTGAGTTTCTTAACAAAGGCAACATAGAACTACATTAGTGCCATGTTAAATTTTGGAATTATTCTGGGTTTGTTTGTCGTTTTTTATACATTAATTGAGTTTCTGGTCATTTAATGTGCATAAGTCAAATTTGAACTACAAGCACATGCTCTCGTGCACCAAAGTTGGTTGAAAAATCACATTTGTGTCCTCGGGTGAATTTCTAGGTCCCATGCAAGAAATGAGAATAAAATTAAAACATCTGGGCATCGTGGCTCGGCCGAGAACATTGAGAAACTTGGTTTTAAAATTCTTGTAAATCCAAAACACGTCTAAAAATCATGAAACTTGGTATGGATGTCAAGTCATGGTACTACCATGTTGTGGTAAAAAAAATGGCCGAATAGGAACAGATTTTGGTATAAGCTTCTTGCAAACCGAAGCTTCTCTCAAGAAGGCTCGTGGTTCTGAGAGGGAACGTGTCACCTTTGAGTGCGAAACGATATACGTTGTCCCCCTTGAGTTTATTTACAAAGGCAACATAGAACTACATGAGTGCCCTGTTAAATTTTGGAATTATTTCGGCTTCGTTTGGCCTTATTTACACATTAATTGAGTTTTTGGTCATTTAATGTTCATAATTCAAATTTGAACTACAAGCACGTGCTCCCGTGCACCAAAGTTGGTTGAAAATCACATTTGTGTCCTCGGGTGAATTTCTACTCCCATGCAAAAAGTGAGAATAAGATTCAAACATCTGGGCATCGTGGCTCGGTCAAGAACACTGAGAAACTTGGTTTTAAAATCATGAAACTTGGCATGGTGTCATGTCATGGTAGTACCATGCCGTGGTAAAAAAATTGGCCGAATAGGAACAAATTTTGGTATAAGCTTCTTGCAAATCGGAGCTTCTCTCAAGAAGGCTCGTTGTTCTGGGAGGGAATGTGTCACCTTTGTGTGCATAATTCAAATTTGAAATACAAGCACATGTTCCAGTGCACCAAAGTTGGTTGAAAAATCACATGTGTGTCCTCGGGTAAATTTCTAGGTTCCATGCAAGAAATGGGAATGAAATTCAAAATTCTGGGCGTCGTGGCTGGGTTGGAAACATCGAGAAACTTAGTTTTTTAATTCCTGTAAATCCAAAACACGCATGAAAATAATGAAACTTGGCTTGGTGCCATGACATGGCACCAACATGCTGTGGTAAATTTGTAGTCCGATTTGTGAAGGCGCACACATTAACAATCAACAAAGTCATTTTGGAACAAGTGCTATCACGTTACAATCGGAAACACAAGTATTATTGAAACCGTGGGCGTTCTACTTACTAGTACCATTTACGTGCCGCCACGCGTCCCCATTTTTTATTAGCTAGGAGGCGCCATGCAGGGTAGCTATTTGAGTACGAGAGGCGTGCGATCAGACCCCTGCGCGTGCTTATCGGGAGGAGAGCCCTTTGACCTCCATCTGCCATCCACCTCTCTCCCAAGGACTCCATTAATGGCGCCCGAGCCTCTGTTTAATGGTGTGGCTATGTCTCACTCGACTGCGACTTAAGAGAGAAAAAAGAAAATCTGACAACACGGATCTTGATGTAAGATCCGACGGACCTATATAGCATCTACTGCGACTTATAGCAAGACTGATGAATATATAAGGACGATTTTTTTTATCAAAGAAGGGCTTGCCCCTTCTGATTTTCATTACTGAAAACCACCACAATTCACAAGAAGTTCAGCACAACTCCAACCTAACATGAAGGACAGAAAGTACCAGATTGAAATCGCAACATCCCAAGAGGCCAACAAAGGCCAAACATCCGCGCTAGAACCCAACATTTCACAACCGACGACACAATCGACATCCTAAACCGATTATTACATCAAAAGAAACCAGGAAACTGAAGGAAGCCTAGCAGCAACTAGAAGAATAGCAACGCCAGGGTTGCCACAGCAAGAGTTTTCTTCATTCCAGACTCGCAACATTGATCTTCCACAGAAAGATAAGGATGATTAATTGTCTTACATAATTAGAAATATAATTAAAAAGCCACATGCGGCTACGCCCGAAATACACAAGGGTAAAAGAAGAAGGAAGACAAGGATCTGGCTCGCTGATCTCTACTTTCTTGATGCGTTGCTGCAGGCCGCGGGAACTAGTCTCCACGGCGATCGGCGATGAGCTCTTTATTGTCCTCAAGACGCTGCTTAAGAACATCCACGGATTCCTCCACCAGCCTTTGATGCTCGTTGCGGAGCATGTCATTCTCGTCCATAAGTTTCTTGACGATGACGTCGGTCCTCTTCAACAAGGCACTGGTCTCCTCCTGCTGGTCTGCACTTCGGATGATCTTCTCCCTCAGCAGGTCGCGCTCGGCCCGGAGCCTCTCATTGCCCTCCCTTAGTTGCCGGATGACACCGGTAGCCTGTTCAAACGAGGCATTCGCGTCGTCTTGCAACCTCGCCAAGCCGGAGATCTGATCCATCTGGCTATGGACGATCGCATGCATGCGCCTGTAACAGTCATCGCCTGCCCGCGAGAAATTTTCCCTGGCCGACATGGCGCGGCGGGACATCTCTGCTGCATTCGTGGCGCGGCGGGACATCTCTGCTGCTTCCGCGGCGTGGCCGGACCAGTCTGCTGCATCGACGGTGCCGCGGGACCTCCGTGCTGCTTCAGCAGCGCGGCGGGACCTCTGTGCTGCTACTTCCGTGCGGCGGGACATGTCGGTTGCTCTCGCAGTGAGGCGGGACATCTCTCGTGCTTCCGCTTCCATGCTCGCCTCTCCCTGGTAGCAATCTCTCGACCCAGAATTCACGCTGGCCATGGCAGACGCAAGGGAAGGATGCTGAATGACTTTTTGTTTTTGTGGATGAGGAGTTGAGGAGGAATGTGCAGTCATCTTGGCATACTAGTATTTATAACCAAGAACTAATACACTCCTAAGTGGGAAACCGTTTAGGTTGTGATCGGTGTGAACAGGTTTCGAATTCAATATACTAGCGTGGTACTAATACGCTCCTAAGTGGGAAACGGTTTAGGTTGTGATCAGTGTGAACAGGTTTGCAATTCAATATAGCGTGGAGTAATTTGGAATGTGACGAGACGCAAGCTCAAAAACTTGTACTCTGAGTTTAGTAGTACGTTATACAGGAAGAGAAGAGCTGCACGCACGCACTCGTCCTCTCACACTCGCGTCTATTTTTTCTCGAAAAGGAGGATGATGACCCCCGGCCTCTGCATCTGGGAGTCACACACGCATCTGTAGCTACGAATTGTAGTGTTCTCAACCATCCGATTGGCTCTATCATGGATGTACCTATATACTAAAACATGTCTAGATACATCTATATTTTGACAAATGGAAGGCATGTCTATTGTGGAACGGAGGGAGTGCTTGTCATCAAAAATGGATAAAAAGGGACGTGTCTAGAACTAAAATACGTCTACATACATCTCCTTTTATCCATTTTGATGACAAGTAGTACTCTTACCCAAAGGAACTTTATATCCAACAGACACAAAATATCCGTTCGACTGTTGGAAATTATTGATCTGATGTCGAAGTAATTGTTGCAACGCCACCAAAACCCACCATTTCTTAAGCTAAAGTAGACCAATGTAATCCCTATATTAGCATATTACTAAGATAAACATAAGGCACTGTCGAAACATTTAGGACATGAGCTTGTCAATCTGAATGTGGAGGGACACAAGCTTAGCCCCGGCCAGCAGCTTGGGCGGAACTGTCAAGAAGGTCAGCTCCTGCACCTTGACGTCGCCGGGATCCTTGCTGCTTGTCACCTCCATTTCCACCTTGACGGCGTCGGTTGTGCCTTTGGGCTCCCCCGGCGGGCCGTTCGCCCAGAGCTTGGCCAAGTAGTGCGGCAGTGGGGACGCCCCTGCTCTGATGCAGACGACCGACACGGTGACAGGCGCGCCGATGTCGAGCACGCCGCCGACCAAGAAAAACGCGCGGCGGTCCTCCTTCGCGAACAGCAAGAGCCGTGGCTCCGACAGTGGCACTTGTAGCTGGAGCACCTTGCCGTACTGGATCCTATGCACGGGCATGGGATGCACAGTGCTGATGTGGTGGTAGAGCGCCGGCGGCGGGCCTTCGTAGCCGCAGACAGCGACGGGGCATTTGCAGGGCGTGAGCGGACACACGCTCTGGTGATCGGCGAGCTTGTGGTAAGTGACGTAGAGCCCACAGCCTTCGTGCGGGCACTCCACCATCACCGACGAAAGGACGGAGTCCACTGCCGTGTTCCGCACATCGAAGCCACCGCCGCGCTCGCACTTCTGGCACTGCCGCTGGTTCTCGGGGCGCTCGGCGCGGCAGTCCGTGCAGGATAGGTGCCCTCCCTTGCACTGCAGAAATCAATCCAACAGCACATCAATCAAGAAACCTGCACCTTGCTCAATCAGCCGAACGGACGAGGTGTATTCAAACCTCATACACTGGAGGCGTTAAGTGGCGGAGGCACATGGGGCAGTGGAGCACGGTGAGGTCCATCGAGACCTTAGAGAGCTCCATCGTCGGGTCCTGTTCCTGTTCGGTCTGCATGATCTCGCCCTTCTCGTGCACAACCATCCTTCAAGGTGCATTAAATCAACACATGCAAGTACAATCAAAAGAAGAGTCACGGCATGCATGCATGCGTTGTAATTAATGCATCGGTAAACGCAAATTATTGAAATATATCGAGTGCAGTGCTTTGATGTGTCGCGTCAACTCGTACATCAACGAGAAGTTTGATTATCCTCTCCCTCGTGGACTTAACTGCACCTGCCTTTGGCTGTATGACAGGTTGGCCACACACTTGTCGGGCCCACCTGTCATACACGCAAAGACAGGAGCATCCCTCCCTCGCCCATGAGCGTGGTGGCTGGCAAGACTAGGAGAAGCTTTTGCTACACGCTCTCCCTCCCGCACGCGATGGACATGCAGCAGTTCAATCGGTGCCAGATGGCCAGAAGCGTACTGTAGTACTCCTCCAGTGTAGTAGTACACCATCATTGTTCGACTTCCCGAAGAGGCGAAGAGCCAAGCGCAGCCCGGACGCTCGTGTGGCAGTTTCATGTGTAGAGTAGTCTAGATAGCGTGTACCGTGCCTGTAAGCTTAAAATCGTTGGGGTCGGCTCCATACTATGTGGCCGTCTCGAAGTTTTTTTTAAAATTAAAATAGTCTTCTGGCCCTACCTGTCACCCTGGTGATTGTAGTTCGCACGCTCATCTGGTCAAGACAGGAATATATATTTTAATTTGTTTTTTTCGAAAAGGGGGGACTCCCCGGCCTCTACATCTGAATGATGCATACGACCACATATATTTTAATTTGTGGTGGGTAAATGTTAGAGGTTGCAACAAATATATTGTACACTGCGGGTCTTTCAGCCAAGTTTAGAGGCAAGCATGTGGGGCCAGGCCTATGATGTGTCGCGTCAACTCGTAGAACGAGGAGAAGCTTGATTTTACTACACGCCTTCTCCCTCGCCCATGCGCACGGTTGCTCGCAAACGAGGACATGCTTTTGCTTAGTAGTTGTACTTCCACAACAACCTATCCGTCCCGCTCACGGTGGACGGACATGCAGCAGTGGATTCGACACTGTAGAAGTAGTAGTAGTAACATCATTGTTCATCTTCTCGAAGAGGCGAAGAGCCAAGCGCAAACCGAACGTTGCAGTTGCGAACATTGGAGCACGCATATAGCCAGGCTCTTGCATGAGACAAAATTGCTATGTGAGCTCACTATTGTACTAGTACGTACAACTAGTTGCTAGTATAGCCCTGTAAACCAGAAAGGAGTATTTGCTCTTCTAGAGATTTCAACAAGTGACTAGACTACACCGAGACGGAGTACATATGGAGCAAAATGAGTGAATCTGCACCGTAAATAAATACGTACTAGTTCTATCATTTTCCTCTCCGAGGTGCACAATATTGAGTATACTGACTAGTCTCTTTTTGACACACATTTACGTTTTTTTGACACAGTACAGACGCAAGCGCTCATATACACGCGCATACACTCACCCCTATGAACGCACACACGCACGGCACTATATCCTCTTGAAATTTATGAAGTCACCATAGGCACCTCGTCGTCGACGGGTCCATAGGTGCTTGAATGCCAAGGAGGAAGAGGGTAGCGGTTCCCGAGACGTTGAACGGTCAATGATGCATCCTCAATTACATGTAGAGGGAAGTAATTGGAGAAGCAGACTAGAGCCTGCACGATGTGAATGCAATAGAGTTTGGAATCTCATATAATAAAGGCGCCCCACCACTCCAATCCATCTACTCCCAAGTCTCTGCGCAACACTGCTCACTCCAATCAAGACCAAGTGACCAGAAACCACAAGCACCTATGGAGGCGATGGACGCGAGCGGCAGTCGGCTGTGCCAAATCCTCCAAGGCGCCGGCCTGCGGCCCCGCACCGCACAGTGTTTCCAGATGGTGCTGGCGACCGCAGGCATCATAGCCCTCGCCGACGCCGGCTTCGCCTCTCGCATGGACGACATGATGGTCAACTCCATCCGCAAGTTCACCGCCATCAAGAAGCACGCGGACGACCTTGCCATACTGCTCCAGCCCGCGCGCCCAGGCTCCTCATTGCCTGCCACCCTCATCGGCCTACATGGTGACGAACTCTTTCAAGCCCTGGTGGCCCTGCAGGTGTTGGAGGTCGCGATGAAGAATGTGCACCTCGAGGCCGCGCTCGCCGCGCAGCGCCTCGCCATGCAAGAAACCGTCGACCTGCACATCCACGTCTACGAGGAAATCGTCTACATAGGCCACTACAAGGCAAACGAGGACAGAAAGACGTTGGCCTTCTTCCAGCGGCTGGAATCTTTGGACGCCATTGTTCAGAAGCACGTCGACCTGGCCACCAACGCCGCTGCTACTTAGGCGGCGTTCGGTGGGCCGGCGCCCTGAGTCGAGGAGGTGGACGTCGTCGATGGATGCATCTCTTCTTCTTGCCTCCTGTAACCAGCACTGCGTCGCCTCGTGGCCTTAATGTTTTATTAGTATAGTACTCCCTCCGTTCCCAAATATAAGTCTTTCTAAAGATTCCAGCAAGTGACTACTATATACGGAGCAAAATGAGTGAATCTACACTCTAAACTATGTCTTCATACATATGTATGCTGTATTCCATTTGAAGTAGTATCTAAAAAGGATTATATTTATGAACGGAGGGAGTATATGGCATTTTTTATTCCAGTCGTAACGTTTTCACTGTGAGGTGGCGCCGCAGTTGAGCAAACCCACCCCACCCACCGGGCGTCGGCCGAGTTTAGAGCAAGTACAATAAGGTAATGTAGGCGAGCTGTAAGACATTAAATATTATATTCTTGCTTACTTGGAAGAGAGAGAAGAGGAGAGAGAAGAGAAGCGGGCTACTAGTTAACAGCCGGCTGTAGCACGTGCTCCTAGGTACTTTGTGAGAGAGTGGAATGGGCCATGTATCAACAAAGTAGTACTCCCTCCGTCCGGAAATACTTGTCATCAAAATGAATAAAAATCTAGATGTATTTTAGTTCTAGATACATTCCTTTTTGTCCATTTTGACGACAAGTATTTTCGGACGGAGGGAGTACATATTTATATCTAGCTATTATACTTGTTGGCTATAAACTTTACTAAATGTGACATGGCAACATCATATAGCCAGCAGCTGGCTATATTATTAACCATGCTCTTAGAGAGTAGAAGAGAGAAACGAGGGAGGAGGGCTAGCTGTAGCACGGACGCTGTTGTCAGATTGGACTCGTGTTTATAAAATAGGAGTACTGAGCACTCGTGCCTCTTTTTTTTTGAGGGAAAAATTAGTCGTATGTCTAGTACCACTAGTTGGGTGCGTGTGACCTATAGTTGTCATCACTTTAGGTCTACTTTCCGAACCGCGGCTATGCTTCACATTACATATTTTTCACGCATTTATCCTCCTATCTGTACTCCTAGGCTATTTCCACGTGCTCCCATTCGCCGACATGTGGGACATAGAGCATCTGGTGAAGGAAATATGCCCTAGAGGCAATAATAAAGTTATTATTTATTTCCTCATATCATGATAAATGTTTATTATTCATGCTAGAATTGTATTAACCGGAAACATAATACATGTGTGAATATATAGACAAACAGAGTGTCACTAGTATGCCTCTACTTGACTAGCTTGTTAATCAAAGATGGTTATGTTTCCTAACCATAAACAAGGAGTTGTTATTTGATTAACAAGGTCACATCATTAGTTGAATGATCTGATTGACATGACCCATTCCGTTAGCTTAGCACACGATCGTTTAGTATGTTGCTATTGCTTCCTTCATGACTTATACATGTTCCTATGACTATGAGATTATGCAACTCCCGTTTACCGGAGGGACACTTTGTGTGCTACCAAACGTCACAACGTAACTGGGTGATTATAAAGGTGCTCTACAGGTGTCTCCGAAGGTACTTGTTGAGTTGGCGTATTTCGAGATTAGGATTTGTCACTCCGAATGTCGGAGAGGTATCTCTAGGCCCTCTCGGTAATACACATCACTTAAGCCTTGCAAGCATTTCAACTAATGAGTTAGTTGTGAGATGATGTATTACGGAACGAGTAAAGAGACTTGCCGGTAACGAGATTGAACTAGGTATTGGATACCGACGATCGAATCTCGGGCAAGTAACATACCGATGACAAAGGGAACAACGTATGTTGTTGTGCGGTTTGACCGATAAAGATCTTCATAGAATATGTAGGAACCAATATGGGCATCCAGGTCCCGCTATTGGTTATTGACCGGAGACGTGTCTCGGTCATGTCTACATTGTTCTCGAACCGTAGGGTCCGCACGCTTAAGGTTTCGATGACGGTTTCATTATGAGTTTATATATTTTGATGTACCGAAGGTTGTTTGGAGTCCCGGATGTGATCACGGACATGAAGAGGAGTCTCGAAATGGTCAAGACATAAAGATTGATATATTGGATGGATATATTTGGACACCGGAAAGGTTCCGGGTGAAATTGGGAATATACCGGAGCTCCGGGAGGTTACCGGAACCCCCCGGTAAGTATATGGGCCTTATTGGGCCTTAGTGGAAGGGAGGGAGAAGGAGCAAGGGAGGGGGTGCCCCCCCCAAGCCCAATCCGAATTGGGAGGGGGGCCGGCCCCCCTTTCCTTCTCTCCTCCCCCCTCTTCCTTCCTTCTCCTACTCCAAATAGGAAAGGGGGGGGGCAAACCTACTTGGAGTAGGTTTGCCCCCCTAGGGCGCGCCACCCCCTTGGGCCGGCCTCCTCCTCCCTCCCTCCTTTATATACGGGGGTAGGGGGCACCCTAGACACACAAGTTGATCATTGAGATCGTTCCTTAGCCGTGTGCGGTGCCCCCCTCCACGATAATACACCTCGGTCATATTGTAGCGGTGCTTAGGCGAAGCCCTGCGACAGGAGAACATCAAGATCGTCACCACGCCATCGTGCTTACGGAACTCCTCCCCGCGCCTCTGCTGGATCTGAGATCGGGGTGCGTCATCGAGCTGTACGCGTGTCAAGAACTCGGAGGTGCCGGAGTAACGGTGCTTGGATCGGTCGGACCGGGAGGACGTACGACTACTTCCTCTACGTTGCGTCAACGCTTCCGCTTCGGTCTACGAGGGTACGTAGACAACACTCTCCCCTCTCGTTGCAATGCATCACCATGATCTTGCGTGTGCGTAGGAAATTTTTTGAAATTACTACGTTCCCCAACAGTGGCATCCGAGCCTAGGTTTTTATGGTTTGATGTTATATGCACGAGTAGAACACAAGTGAGTTGTGGGCGATATAAGTCATACTGCTTACCAGCATGTCATACTTTGGTTCGGCGGTATTGTTGGATGAAGCGGCCCGGACCGACATTACGCGTACGCTTACACGAGACTGGTTTTACCGCCGTGCTTTGCACACAGGTGACTAGCGGGTGTCAGTTTCTCCAACTTTAGTTGAACCGAGTGTGGCTACGCCCGGTCCTTGCGAAGGATAAAACAGCATCAACTTGACAAACTGTCGTTGTGGTTTTGATGCGTAGGTAAGATTGGTTCTTGCTTAAGCCCGTAGCAGCCACGTAAAACTTGCAACAACAAATTAGAGGACGTCTAACTTGTTTTTGCAGGGCATGTTGTGATGTGATATGGCCAAGACATGATGCTATATTTTATTGTATGAGATGATCATGTTTTGTAACCGAAGTTATCGGCAACTGGCAGGAGCCATATGGTTGTCGCTTTATTGTATGAAATGTAAACGCCCTGTAATTGCTTTCCTTTATCACTAAGCGGTAGCGATAGTCGTAGAAGCAATAGATGGCGTAAACGACAACGATGCTACGATGGAGATCAAGGTGTCGCGCTGGTGACGATGGTGATCATGATGGTGCTTCGGAGATGGAGATCACAAGCACAAGATGATGATGGCCATATCATATCACTTATATTGATTGCATGTGATGTTTATCCTTTATGCATCTTATCTTGCTTTGATTGACGGTAGCATTTTAAGATGATCTCTCACTAAAAATTATCAAGAAGTGTTCTCCCTGAGTATGCACCGTTGCCAAAGTTCGTCATGCCCAGACACCACGTGATGATCGGGTGTGATAAGCTCTACGTCCATCTACAACGGGTGCAAGCCAGTTTTGCACACGCAGAATACTCAGGTTAAACTTGACGAGCCTAGCATATGCAGATATGGCCTCGGAACACGGAGACCGAAAGGTCGAGCGTGAATCATATAGTAGATATGATCAACATAAGATGTTCACCATTGATAACAACTCCATCTCACGTGATGATCGGTTATGGTTTAGTTGATTTGGATCACGTGATCACTTAGATGACTAGAGAGATGTCTGTCTAAGTGGGAGTTCTTTAGTAATATGATTAATTGAACTAAAATTTATCATGAACTTAGTACCTGATAGTATCTTGCCTGTCTATGTTGTTTGTAGATAGATGGCCCGTGTTGTTGTTCCCTTGAATTTTAATGCGTTCCTTGAGAAAGCTAAGTTGAAAGATGATGGTAGCAACTACGCGGACTGGGTCCGTAACTTGAGGATTATCCTCATTGCTGCACAGAAAAATTACGTACTGGAAGCACCGCTGGGTGCCAGGCCTGCTGCTGATGCAACTGACGACATTAAGAACGTCTGGCAGAGCAAAGCTGATGACTACTCGATAGTTCAATGTGCCATGCTTTACGGCTTAGAACCGGGACTTCAACGACGTTTTGAACGTCATGGAGCATATGAGATGTTTCAGGAGTTGAAGTTAATATTCCAGAAGAATGCCCGGATTGAGAGATATGAAGTCTCCAATAAGTTCTATAGCTGCAAGATGGAGGAGAATAGTTCTGTCAGTGAGCACATACTCAAGATGTCTGGGTATTGTAATCACTTGATTCAACTGGGAGTTACTCTTCCGGATGATAGCGTCATTGACAGAATTCTCCAATCACTTCCACCAAGCTACAAGAGCTTCGTGATGAACTATAATATGCAAGGGATGGATAAGACGATTCCCGAGCTCTTCGCAATGCTAAAGGCTGCGGAGGTAGAAATCAAGAAGGAGCATCAAGTGTTGATGGTTAACAAGACCACTAGTTTCAAGAAAAAGGGCAAAGGGAAGAAGAAGGGGAACTTCAAGAAGAACAGCAAACAAGTTGCTGCTCAAGAGAAGAAACCCAAGTCTGGACCTAAGCCTGAAACTGAGTGCTTCTACTGCAAGCAGACTGGTCACTGGAAGCGGAACTGCCCCAAGTATTTGGCGGATAAGAAGGATGGCAAGGTGAACAAAGGTATATGTGATATACACGTTATTGATGTGTACCTTACTAGAGCTCGCAGTAGCACCTGGGTATTTGATACTGGTTCTGTTGCTAATATTTGCAACTCGAAACAGGGACTACGGATTAAGCGAACACTGGCAAAGGACGAGGTGACGATGCGCGTGGGAAATGGTTCCAAAGTCGATGTGATCGCGGTCGGCACGCTACCTCTACATCTACCTTCGGGATTAGTATTAGACCTAAATAATTGTTATTTGGTGCCAGCGTTGAGCATGAACATTATATCTGGATCTTGTTTGATGCGAGACGGTTATTCATTTAAATCAGAGAATAATGGTTGTTCTATTTATATGAGTAATATCTTTTATGGTCATGCACCCTTGAAGAGTGGTCTATTTTTGATGAATCTCGATAGTAGTGATACACATATTCATAGTGTTGAAGCCAAAAGATGCAGAGTTGATAATGATAGTGCAACTTATTTGTGGCACTGCCGTTTGGGTCATATCGGTGTAAAGCGCATGAAGAAACTCCATACTGATGGACTTTTGGAACCACTTGATTATGAATCACTTGGTACTTGCGAACCGTGCCTCATGGGCAAGATGACCAAAACGCCGTTCTCCGGTACTATGGAGAGAGCAACAGATTTGTTGGAAATCATACATACAGATGTATGTGGTCCAATGAATGTTGAAGCTCGTGGCGGATATCGTTATTTTCTCACCTTCACAGATGATGTAAGCAGATATGGGTATATCTACTTAATGAAGCATAAGTCTGAAACATTTGAAAAGTTCAAAGAATTTCAGAGTGAAGTTGAAAATCATCGTAACAAGAAAATAAAGTTTCTACGATCTGATCGTGGAGGAGAATATTTGAGTTACGAGTTTGGTCTACACTTAAAACAATGTGGAATAGTTTCGCGACTCACGCCACTCGGAACACCACAACGTAATGGTGTGTCCGAACGTCGTAATCGTACTTTACTTGATATGGTGCGATCTATGATGTCTCTTACAGATTTACCGCTATCGTTTTGGGGTTATGCTTTAGAGACGGCCACATTCACGTTAAATAGGGCACCGTCGAAATCCGTTGAGACGACACCTTATGAACTATGGTTTGGTAAGAAACCAAAGTTGTCGTTTCTTAAAGTTTGGGGCTGTGATGCTTATGTGAAAAAGCTTCAACCTGATAAGCTCGAACCCAAATCGGAGAAAAGTGTCTTCATATGATACCCAAAGGAAACAGTTGGGTACACCTTCTATCACAGATCCGAAGGCAAGACATTCGTTGCTAAGAATGGATCCTTTCTAGAGAAGGAGTTTCTCTCGAAAGAAGTGAGTGGGAGGAAAGTAGAACTTGATGAGGTAATTGTACCTACTCCCTTGTTGGAAAATAATACATCACAGGAACCAGTTTCTGTGACGTCAAAACCGACTAGTGAGGAAGTTGATGATGATGATCATAGAACTTCAGATCAAGTTAGTACAGAACCTCGTAGGTCGAACAGAGTAAGATCTGCACCAGAGTGGTACGGTAATCCTATCCTGGAAGTCATGCTACTAGATCATGATGAACCTACGAACTATGAAGAAGCGATGGTGAGCCCAGATTCCGCAAAATGGCTTGAAGCCATGAAATCTGAGATGGGATCCATGTATGAGAACAAAGTATGGACTTTGGTTGACTTGCCCGATGGTCGGCAAGCAATTGAGAATAAATGGATCTTCAAGAAGAAGACTGACGCTGACGGTAATGTTACTGTCTATAAAGCTCGACTTGTTGCAAAAGGTTTTCGACAAGTTCAAGGGGTTGACTACGATGAGACCTTCTCACCCGTAGCGATGCTTAAGTCTGTCCGAATCATGTTAGCGATTGCCGCATTTTATGATTATGAAATTTGGCAAATGGATGTAAAAACTGCATTCCTGAATGGATTTCTGGAAGAAGAGTTGTATATGATGCAACCAAAAGGTTTTATCGATCCAAAGGGGGCTAACAAAGTGTGCAAGCTCCAGCGATCCATTTATGGACTGGTGCAAGCCTCTCGGAGTTGGAATAAACGTTTTGATAGTGTGATCAAAGCATTTGGTTTTGTACAGACTTTTGGAGAAGCCTGTATTTACAAGAAAGTGAGTGGGAGCTCTGTAGCATTTCTAATACTATATGTGGATGACATATTATTGATTGGAAATGATATAGAATTTCTGGATAGCATAAAGGGATACTTGAATAAAAGTTTTTCAATGGAAGACCTCGGTGAAGCTGCTTACATATTGGGCATTAAGATCTATAGAGATAGATCAAGACGCTTAATTGGACTTTCACAAAGCACATACCTTGACAAAGTTTTGAAGAAGTTTAAAATGGATCAAGCAAAGAAAGGGTTCTTGCCTGTATTGCAAGGTGTGAAGTTGAGTAAGACTCAAAGCCCGACCACTGCACAAGATAGAGAGAAAATGAAAAATGTTCCCTATGCTTCAGCCATAGGCTCTATCATGCAATGCTGTGTACCAGACCTGATGTGTGCCTTGCTATAAGTCTAGCAGGGAGGTACCAAAGTAATCCAAGAGTGGATCACTGGACAGCAGTCAAGAACATCATAAAATACCTGAAAAGGACTAAGGATATGTTTCTCGTATATGGAGGTGACAAAGAGCTCATCGTAAATGGTTACGTTGATGCAAGCTTTGACACTGATCCGGACGATTCTAAATCGCAAACCGGATACGTGTTTACATTAAACGGTGGAGCTGTCAGTTGGTGCAGTTCAAAGCAAAGCGTCGTGGCAGGATCTACATGTGAAGCGGAATACATAGCTGCTTCGGAAGCAGCCAATGAAGGAGTCTGGATGAAGGAGTTCATATCCGATCTAGGTGTCATACCTAGTGCATCGGGTCCAATGAAAATCCTTTGTGACAATACTGGAGCAATTGCCTTAGCGAAGGAATCCAGATTTCACAAGAGAACCAAGCACATCAAGAGACACTTCAATTCTATCCGGGATCTAGTCCAGATGGGAGACATAGAGATTTGCAAGATACATACGGATCTGAATGTTGTAGACCCGTTGACTAAGCCTCTTCCACGAGCAAAACATGATCAACACCAAGACTCCATGGGTGTTAGAATCATTACTGTGTAATCTAGATTATTGACTCTAGTGCAAGTGGGAGACTGAAGGAAATATGCCCTAGAGGCAATAATAAAGTTATTATTTATTTCCTCATATCATGATAAATGTTTATTATTCATGCTAGAATTGTATTAACCGGAAACATAATACATGTGTGAATATATAGACAAACAGAGTGTCACTAGTATGCCTCTACTTGACTAGCTTGTTAATCAAAGATGGTTATGTTTCCTAACCATAAACAAGGAGTTGTTATTTGATTAACAAGGTCACATCATTAGTTGAATGATTTGATTGACATGACCCATTCCGTTAGCTTAGCACACGATCGTTTAGTATGTTGCTATTGCTTCCTTCATGACTTATACATGTTCCTATGACTATGAGATTATGTAACTCCCATTTATCGGAGGGACACTTTGTGTGCTACCAAACGTCACAACGTAACTGGGTGATTATAAAGGTGCTCTACAGGTGTCTCCGAAGGTACTTGTTGAGTTGGCGTATTTCGAGATTAGGATTTTTCACTCCGAATGTCGGAGAGGTATCTCTGGACCCTCTCGGTAATACACATCACTTAAGCCTTGCAAGCATTTCAACAAATGAGTTAGTTGTGAGATGATGTATTACGGAACGAGTAAAGAGACTTGCCGGTAACGAGATTGAACTAGGTATTGGATACCGACGATCGAATCTCGAGCAAGTAACATACCGATGACAAAGGGAACAACGTATGTTGTTGTGCGGTTTGACCGATAAAGATCTTCGTAGAATATGTAGGAACCAATATGGGCATCCAGGTCCCGCTATTGGTTATTGACCGGAGACGTGTCTCGGTCATGTCTACATTGTTCTCGAACCGTAGGGTCCGCACGCTTAAGGTTTCGATGACGGTTTCATTATGAGTTTATATATTTTGATGTACCGAAGGTTGTTCGGAGTCCCGGATGTGATCACGGACATGACGAGGAGTTTCGAAATGGTCGAGACATAAAGATTGATATATTGGATGGATATATTTGGACACCGGAAAGGTTCCGGGTGAAATTGGGAATATACCGGAGCTCCGGGAGGTTACCGGAACCCCCCGGTAAGTATATGGGCCTTATTGGGCCTTAGTGGAAGGGAGGGAAAAGGAGCAAGGGAGGGGGCGCCCCCCCCCCAAGCCCAATCCGAATTGGGAGGGGGGCCGGCCCCCCTTTCCTTCTCTCCTCCCCCCTCTTCCTTCCTTCTCCTACTCCAAATAGGAAAGGGGGGGGGGGGCAAACCTACTTGGAGTAGGTTTGCCCCCCTAGGGCGCGCCACCCCCTTGGGCCGGCCTCCTCCTCCCTCCCTCCTTTATATACGGGGGTAGGGGGGCACCCTAGACACACAAGTTGATCATTGAGATCGTTCCTTAGCCGTGTGGGGTGCCCCCCTCCACGATAATACACCTCGGTCATATTGTAGCGGTGCTTAGGCGAAGCCCTGCGACAGGAGAACATCAAGATCATCACCACGCCATCGTGCTGACGGAACTCCTCCCCGCGCCTCTGCTGGATCGGAGATCGGGGTGCGTCATCGAGCTGTACGCGTGTCAAGAACTCGGAGGTGCCAGAGTAACGGTGCTGGGATCGGTCGGACCGGGAGGACGTACGACTACTTCCTCTACGTTGCATCAACGCTTCCGCTTCGGTCTACGAGGGTACGTAGACAACACTCTCCCCTCTCGTTGCAATGCATCACCATGATCTTGCGTGTGCGTAGGAAATTTTTTGAAATTACTACGTTCCCCAACATCTGGGTCGTAGTGCATGCACGACTCGGAGCATATGCCAGGGTACTTTACATTTCAGACCTCACGAATTACATGCAAACCCCCCGCAGAAGAATAAATAAATCAATGAATTACTACGTGAAACCGGATTATTTTCGTGGAAACCGGAGCACGTTCATTAAATTTTGGACATAACACGTTTATAAAAAATGACCGGACCTAAACCAGTCTAAGGGCCTCTTTGATTTTTCCCGAAAGAAAAAAGGGCCTCTTTGATTCGCAGGATACTAAAAACACAGGAATGGGGAAAGTATGATGGCGATGAACCGAGACGAGGAGAACTCTAACTCAGTTAGAGGTTAGAGTTAGATTCTAACCTTGAACAAACTCTAAACCAAAGAGGTGTATGGATGGCAGGGTTAGATTGACAATAAATGCGCTATCTCAATCATTTGACTACTTTGGACCCTATTTTTAGTCAGACTAAAATAAGTCCCTTGGATCCAAGCACCCTCTTGGTGTGGGCAGCTCTTCTGTGGCCTCCTCCCACTCACAATTGACATAAACGAACCATCTATACAATCAAGCATGCAAAACATGATAATTTTTACTTTTTCCATACAAATGAGATATCCCACTTAAACATACAAGTCGTCAATCAAGCTTCACAAAATAAAAAAACACTTCATGAAACAAAGAATGAGCTAACTCATCACGGAAGTTGATCACGATAGGGAGGGAGCCCGGAGCCCCTCACGCACCGAGGGAGGAGCTCGCCATTGTCGCTCTGGAGGAAGGCTCTGTAGAGCCCAAGCCCCGGGAACCCCTCTGACGCCGGCCCTTGCGAGTTGAGGTCGACACCGGCATGGGTAGCAGCGCCGCTTGCCGCCGACTGGGAACTAAATCTTTGGTCCTCTATAAATAATGCAAGCCTGTAACTAAAATACCTAGAAAGGTGAACTGAATCTTTGGGCCTCTAGAAATAATGCAAGCCTGAAACTGAAATACCTAGAAAGGTGAACTGAATCTTTGGGCCTCTAGAAATGCAAGCCTGAAACTTAAATACCTAGAAAGGTGAACTGAATCTTTGGGCCTCTAGAAATAATGCAAGCCTGAAACTGAAATACCTAGAAAGGTGAACTGAATCTTTGGGCCTCTAGAAATAATGCAAGCCTGAAAATGAAATACCTAGAAAGGTGAACTGAATCTTTGGGCGTCTAGAAATAATGCAAGCCTAAAACTCAAATACCTAGAAAGGTGAACTGAATCTTTGGGCCTCTAGAAACAATGCAAGCCTGAAATTGAAATACCAAGAAAGGTGAACTGAATCTTTGGGCCTCTAGAAATAATGCAAGCCTGAAATTGAAATACCTAGAAAGGTGACCTGAATCTTTGGGCCTCTAGAAAGATTTATTACCTCCTCAAGCAGCATCAAACAATTCCATGTGTGCACCACAAATCTATAGCAAGTTTGATCAAGATCTACTTTTCCAAATCGAATTAGCGCTAGAGCAAGCAAGATCAATGATACGGCCATGAGACAAAGAAGGAACGAACAAACTCACCCCGCTCGTGAACTCCCTGGTAGATGCACCGCCACCGCACACGATAGAGGGAGAAAAACGGCTGGTGAAGGGGGAGCGGGGCGACCTTCAAAGGTCGGAGGGAGAGGGCGGCCGGAGTAGGGCGGCGGAGGCCAAAAGGAGAGGGCGGCCGGAGGAGAGAGAGGGCGAGCAGCGCTTGGGCGGGCGGCCCTATGGGGAGCATAGAGGAGTCGTGCGAGAGGGGGGAGCGATCTGGTGCGGGCTCGTGAGATTTTTTTAGGGGAGCGATCTGGTGCGGCAGGTGAGATTTTTTTAGTTCTCTTTTAGTGGGCCCAGGATAACTAACCCAATTAGAACCTCTCCACCGGGCTAGTTTTTTTAGCTGGGCTAGAGCAAACTAGCTCAAACTAACCCCTCTTGTTTCGATAATTTGAGGCTATTTCAACCCAAACTAGCTCTAACTCAGGGATCCAAACAAACAGGAGTGTTACTGTACATGCTACAGTGTGGACCGTAGCACATTATTTTTTATGGCCATATCACCACATTATTGTTTTCTACTGCTGGTTCACTGGGCTGCCGTGGTTCGCACTCCTCCGACCTGAGTAGTACGTAGTATAGTACTAGTATATACCGCATCATTCTTTGCTCCTTCTTACTACTCCGACATGTGGGAGAGCCAGCATCCGGGTCGACGTGTCATGCACCAGATTAGAGCGTGGAACGGAAGGGGGGCATCACTCGGTCAGAACGCCAGTAATTCATGACTATAGTGAGTGGTCATATCACAAGTCTTTCCAGCAGTAATGCGCCGTCAAATCGCACAGCCCCACTGGCTCACCCTCCTCGCCTCTCTGTCAAACCGCCTACCCGAAAACTGCCGCGGGTACTGCCCGGGAAAAGCCCCGCCCTCAACTTTTAACTACGCGAAAATAGTTCGAGCTTGTTCGTTCTATATAAATACAGTACTTACTGTATGTTTATTCACCCGTGGGGTTGTTCAATGAATGGAGGGGCGGGGAGCACAAGTGAACAATACTACCTCTGTCCGGGTTTATAGGTCCCCATTGTATTTCGTGCCAAATTTTGACCATAGATTAAACTAAGAAAATGTTCATGCATGTCACCAAACATTATATTTTTCAAAACTATGTTCAAATACGAATCCAATGAGATAATTTTTCTTGACATGCATTAAAATTTTGTTAGTTAAATCTTTATTCAAAATTTGGCACAAACTATAAAAGGGACCTAAAACCAGGACGGAGGTAGTACTGTAGTAGTAGTAAGTAGGAGTCGTAGAGTAGTCACCTTAAATAGAGAGTTTCTTTTCTTTAATGCCACGTACACAAATTGAAACGCTTGTTGTGGAGAGAAAAAAGGATAATCACTCCACTATATATGGACGCAGGGGCCTGAGCGCTTGCTTTACTAGGGTTGCTCTCTTCATTCTCTCATCCTCTCCAGATATAAACAAGACAGCGGTAGCGACAATTTTCTCTCTGCTCTCCACTGGTCACGGATCCGGCCGGATCCCTTTGGCCGGTGTGTGTAGAGGACTAAAAGGTGCATCGTTCACGCGGTCATCGCCGCCGAGGGAGGAAACCCATAGCTGCCGGAGGGGCCCGATCCTCTGCCCGTGCCGTTCTCTCCAACACAGCGCCGGCTCGGGAGGTCCTCCGACTCTTCTTCCTCCCTGCCGTCTTGTCCGCAGATCCGACCTGCCGCCGCCGACATCCCGTCGACCCTCAGGTATAAGTTCTTCGAAAGTGGCATTGCTCTACTGCCCCAGCTCCCCACGTGTCTCCATGTGCATCTTTTTCTACTCCCATCAGCTCTTCCAAAGCCACCTAAATTTTTAGTATTATTAGAGGTAAAGCTACTTCATGCATTCGAATCTAGGGCTTTGTTCAAACAACGAAGAAAGGGGGAAAGTTGTAGCATGAATCTAGGACTTGATTCGAAGAGGAAATAATATGATGAAAGTAGTAGAGACCGGATACCCAACCGGTCTCTTGGTTGAAAAGGGAAATAATGGGAAAACGCAGTACAAACTGGATAAGGAACAGATCTATTATTGGTTGAAAAAAGGATAGAAAGTGGCGGCTGGTGGACAAGTCAACAGAGTATGTCCAGGATTAGATTTGCTGCCATCACATAGTAAAAGGTCTCCAGGATTAGATTTGCTGTCCTCACATAGTAAAAGGTCGCGGGATTAGATTTGCTGCCCTCACATAGTAAAAGGTCTCAGGATTAGATTTGCTGCCCTCGCATAGTAAAAGGTCTCAGGATTAGATTTGCTCCCTCACATATAGTAAAAGGCCTCCAGGATTAGATTTGCTGCCCTCACATAGTAAAAGGTCTCCAGGATTAGGTTTGCTGCCCTCACATACCGTGAACAAGCTCGGCATCACCACTTTATGCCTCCTTGTAGGTACATTGTGCTGATGCGTCCACTGTCGCATGTACTTATACCAACATTTTGCTGTTTTTTTGCGGGTAAACCAACCTTTTGCTATAAGGGCGCATGTAAAATGAAGCGATCACACTGTTACCTTAGGGTCATGTCTAACCAGTGTTATTGTTAATCTAATGCCTCCAGTGATAAGATGCAATTAAACTGTGTTAAAAATGGCACTCCTGCTGTTTTCCCCAGTATGATAAGTAAGTTGCTCCTTTACGCTGCTGAGTGTCCTGGTGTCCCCACAGTCCCATGCCCTTAAACCAACTCTTTAGCTGTTGTTGATTTACTGTGTCTGGTAAACAAGCAATGCCACCATTAAAGTAATCCCATATCTGAGGAATCTCATTGTTGATCGTAATGTTTCTGGTAACATGAAGCATTGCTGACGTTTTAAAATTTCTACTGTCCTTGCGTGATTGCCATGAACATAATTAAGATGCTTCTTTTCATTTTGTATATGTTTCGTATATTCTTATTGACCAGCAACTGTTTACTTTCTATCATTTTGTGCAGATAGGGATATCCATTTCACCTTGTTGCTATTGTGACCTTTTGGTGAACTGCACAAAACACTTTTTTTTGGAATGAGTGTCTTGTGTAGTTCAACTAAAATGTCACGTGGGCAACATCTCTCAATTTTGGTGGAACTGCACAAAATGGTTAAACTAAAGTGAAAGCATACTCTCCTATCTCCTTGTTTGTGCTTATGTAAACATGCTGTGCAAACAGGAATACTGTACTACAGATGTTGTGACGGTCAAGAGCAACATCTCTCAATTTTGGTGGAACTGCACAAAATGGTTCAACTAAAGCGAAATCATGCTCTCCTGTCTCCTTGTTTGTGCTATGCAAACATGTTGTGCAAACAGGAATACTCTACTACAGACGTTGTGACGGTCAAGAGCATTCGCCAAGTTCTTCGATTGTATGACATGGCTAGCCAAGATGGATTTAATCCCGATATTCACTTTTTCAAAAGGCTCTAATGGGTTGGTTCTGAATCTTGCAAGCTGGGAATCAGTGAGATGTGTAGGCATGTTTGTTGTACTTATTATTTGAATCTTATTTGTTGGTTCTGAATCTTGCAAGCTGGGAATCAATGAGACGTGTAGGCATCTTTGTTGTACTTATTATTTGGATCTTATTTGTTGGTTCTGAATCTTGTAAGCTGGGAATCAATGAGATGTGTAGGCATCTTTGTTGTACTTATTATTTGGATCTTATTTGTTGGTTCTGAATCTTGCAAGCTAGGAAACATGGCATGATGATGCAGAGGACAGCAACCATAACAAACAATTCAAATTTGGTAGTATTATCTTTGTGAAAGTGCGACAAAGGTGCTGATCGTGTGCGTCCTGAGAATAATAATTCTAATTGTTGTGCATGTTGATCCCGTGGCACTGATAGAACGAGCCAATGCATTGCTTGTTTTAAGTATAAATTTCTACTAAAGCTAATTAAATTCAAGTAAAGTGACCACGAACTCCTATTATTACAGTACCAATACACACCCGCTCGTGAACCGACGTGTGGCTGGAGTAGGTTTCTTAATGGAGGCATTTGAATGCGCCGAGGGTGCATCGTCTGCCGGGCGTGCAGCGAACGAGGGAGGGGTAGTAACTGTTGTCGCCTGTACATACTCAGCTTACTGTTGAATCCAGTTCCCCAAGAGCTGAAAAACGAACTGATGCCGTCGCCTACACACTCGTTCACTCGAAGAGACTCCAATGGCGATCCGAGGGGTGAGCCTACTGGATATGGACTTCAGCAAGGAGTTAGTTCACCGTTCAGTCCTATGGCTGCACCAAGTTGAATGTGATGTACACCAACGATACGGACTCGGTGAAGCTCTGCCTTGCCTCAGTCCTATGGCTGCACCAGGTTCTGGAGCATTCGCCCGTTTCATCGGCAGTGCCGACTGCACCTTCGCTACTGTGGAGAGAACGAAGAACGCGACGATTCGGCCATCTGGTGCAACAAGCTTGTCGACATCCAGAAGCAATACAAGATCATCAGCAACGGGCAGGAGAAGGACTCCGTGCTTGACCTCGCTGAGACCATCATCGACCTATGATACGCCAACATGAAAGAAGACGACCTGAACACGTGGGAGGTACCTCTGAATCTAGCCTACATAACCTACGCGGCCAAGGACGCATACACATGCTACGACATGTACAGGCAGATCTTGGACATGAGGGCGTGTCTGCTTCCCGTAACCGACGAGTACACGGACAGCCGCAGCGTCATGATCAAGCGTGCCAGGAAGGTCTAGATGTTGTACTTTATCTGTTTATAAGCACCTTTATCATCTGAGTGTTTCATGCATTAGCCTATGTGTCGTAATTATCTATTTTGTCCGAAATATTTCTTTTAAGAACCCATTAACTGATTGCTTTTTTAGTGGCTATTTGCTAATGTATGTAAACTAGTTCACTTGTCCGTAAAAAAAACTAGTTCACTCGGCTGCCGTGCTTTGAATCTCCTTCCTCCCAATATATTCCTCTCCTCAGGTGGACCCAGCAGGTCTCTGAATTTTCTCCCACTTTCTTTTTCGATGTAAACTGAGTTTTCTCCCAGTACTTTCCCCTAGAACCAACTCAACGGTCCCACGTCTAGCCTAAAAAATAATAATACCCCACGTACTATTAACTCATCAAATTAAAATGATATTTTATTTTGTAAGTTGAAAGTTCTTATAAAATAATAATAATAATTGCTTATATAAAACTTGCCAAGTTAACTCCTAGTGATTGCGTACATAAGCTTGCAAAGATTTTACTGACGTGCAATCATGTGTTTATGTTTTTATAACATTTCTCCGTCTAGCCCAACATGATATTTTCACCCAGCCCAGCAAGTCCACGGATTCGAGAAAAATGCAAATGGGATTTAAACGGGCTGCATAGATGCTACATCATTGTTTCACCCAGCCCACCAAATGGACTAAAAAACAAATGGACTGGCTGACATGTGGGCTAGTAGGTCGAAGCCTAAGAAGGCGTTGGATTTACATCCAACGGCCGCATTCTTCTTCAATCTATCATCTTCTTCCCCCAGCGCTACCGGAACTGCCTGCTCCAGCCTTCGGCGTCCAACGGCGTTGTTTTGCGCTCCTCAGCGAAACGCTACCCCGCCGATGGCCAGGCCATCCCTCCACTCCGCACCTCCTGTTATTCTCTGCCGAGTGTAGGCCCACCCCGCACCCGAACCAGTCAAGTTTCCCACTCCTCTCTGTCTACGACTCCACTGCCGCGTCTTCCCCATATCTGGGTCATTCCAGTCTGGGGCCTTTCCGTCGTCCACCGCCTCGGTGCGCTTTGCGCGGCGTGGTCAACATACGAGAGTCATCGGAAGAGGACTGTACGTGGAGAGCCAGACGGCTGGGACCCACGAGGTCCATGGTCGCACGCAAGGAAAGTTCCTCCTTATTACGCACTGTACGTGCGAAGGGCTTCTGTATTCCGCGAAAAAAACGCCCCCCCCCCCCCCCCCCGCTGACAAGTCGGACCCACCAGCTATATCTTCGCACGCAAGGAAGTGCCTCCTTATTACGCACCAAAAAATGAATACCCCCTGCTAGCTGGGACCCACCATAGCGGGTGGCTGACTTGTGGGCCTACTAAGTTGACGAGGATGGAGGGCTTTGTCAACTTAGTCAATATGAACGATTCTAGCTCCAGTGATCGTACGATGTCCATCCAACGGCCATAGTGCTTCTTCAAAGCAGCGCCGGTCGTGCTGCGTGCTCCTGCCTCTCGTGGCCGGCTGTGATGCCGTGGAGGCCTCATCGCCCCCTACTACTCCCACCGCTAGCCCAGGGTATCCCTCTACTCACCCACACCCCCTGTTATTCTGCGGCGACAGCAGCCTCACGCTGCAGCCGAACCAGTGAACCCTCGTACTCCTCTCTGCGTGGGCATCCACTGCCGCGTCTTCCCCGGCTCCTCGTCGTCCCCTTCCTAGGCCTCGCCGTCGTCCACCGCCTTGGTGCTCTCGGCGCGGCGTGGTCAATGTGGTCAACAACCGACTTCCATCGGAAGAGTACTGTACGTGGAGAGGCTGACAGCTGGGTCCAAGGCCAAAGCCTAGTTTTTTTGTGATTTGCCAAGTAAGTCGCTTTGTCAGGCCTGTTGGGCCGCAAATCTTTCAAGACAAGGAGAGCTTCATTCGGCTGGCCGAGAAAATGGCCTATCAGTAATGAGAAATGGGTTGTACATTTTTAAAATACATCAAACCGGCAATTAGTTTCAGATATCTTTTTTTCATTTCGAGATTTTAAATTACATTAATTTTTATGCGTGGAGAATTTGTTGGATTTTATATTGATATACATTTATTTTTAAAATCAGTTTGAATGTGAGTCGAAATTTCGGGATTAAAAACAGTTCGGACCGCACCGAAATATGCAAATTTTTGTATATTTTTTTTTAACCGTGGCCACAATATGGGCTATAATGCTAACACAAAGAATATGGGCTCCAAACAAAACCTTAAGAATTAGCAAATGGGCTGTAAATTATTAGAAATAATGGCAGATGGGTTGTATGCTGTTTTCCACATATTTGAGGCTTTCCTAAAAAAAGGTTGACGCACAAGCAGTGACTGTTGGATGGCCATCCAACGGCCGTCGTGCTTCTTCAATCTCTGCTCTTCCTACTCCAGCCGCTCAAACAAGCGCCGGCGGGACTGCCTGCTCCCTCCTTCTCGCGGCCGGCTGTGCTGCCGCGCAGGCCTCACCGCCCCACCGTACTCCCATCGCTGGCCTAGCCATCCCTCTACTCACCCACACCTGCTGTTATTCTCCGGCGACGGCAGACGAACCAGTAAACCCTTGTTCAGTCGTACTCCCCTCCGTGTGGGAAACAACTGCGGAGTCTTCCCTGCCTCCGTGTCGTTCCCTTCCTAGGCCTCGCCGTCGTCCACCGCCCTGGTGCTCTCGGCGCGGCCTGGTCAACATGTTCAACGACCGACATGCATCTGAAGTGGACTGTACGTGGAGAGGCCGACAGCTGGGTCCACGGCCGCACGCAAAGGAAATGCCTCATTATTACGCGCAAAATAATGATTCCTCCACCTGACATCGGAGACCCACCGAAAGGGCCTCAGTATTTTGCGAAAAAAAATGTTACCGCCGCTGACATCTCGGACCCACCAGCTATATCTTCGCACGCAAGGAAGTGCCTCCTTATTACGCACCAAAAAAATGAATACTCCCCCTGTTAGCTAGGACCCAGTATAGTGGCAGGCTGACTTGTGGGCCTACTAAGTTGACGGGGATGGAGGGCTTTGTCAACTTAGTCAATATGCATGATTCTAGCTCCAGTGACCGTACGATGTCCATCCAACGGTCGTAGTGCTTCTTCAACCTTTGGTCTTCTTGCTCCAGCCGCCCAAACCAGCGTCGGTCGTGCCTCGTGCTCCTGCCTCCCGTGGCCGGCTGCGATGCGGCGGAGGCCTCACCGCCCCCTACTACTCCCACCGCTGGCCAGGCCATCCCTCTACTCAGCCACACACCCTGTTATTCTACGGCGACGGCAGCCTCACACCGCAGCGAACCAGTGAACCCTCGTACTCCTCTATGCGTGGGCATCCACTGCCGCGTCTTCCCCGGCTCCGCGTCGTCCCCTTCCTAGGCCTCGCCGTCGTCCACCGCCCTGGTGCTCTCGACGCGACATGGTCAACGTGGTCAAGGAACGGCTTCCATCGGACGTGGACTGTACGTGGAGAGGCTGACAGCTGGGTCCACGGCCGCAACAAGGAAGTGCCTCCTTATTACGCGTAAAATAATTATTCCTCCACCTGACAGCGGGGACCCACTGGATGGGCCGCCATATATCGCGAAAAAAACGTTTCCCCCCTGACTGCTGGGACCCACCAGCTACACCTTCGCACGCAAGGAAGTGCATCCGGGCAAAAAAAAAACGATTCGCCGCCCTGACTGCTGGGACCCACCAGCTACATCTCCGCACGCAAGGAAGTGCGTCCGGGCAAAAAAAAAATGATTCACCCCCCTGACTGCTGGGACTCACCAGCTACATCTTCGCATGCAAGGAAGTGCCTGACAGTCGGGACCCACCTGGTAGAAGCGTACGCAGCGTTGTCATTCTGGTCGCGAACGTGTACGTACATACTGGTCGATGTAGAGGCACGCATGTGTCGTAGATGTAGAGGCGCACACGTGTCGTAGTAGAGGCGCGCATGTAGCATGTACACGTACGTATAGCGGCGAGGGTGCAAGAAAGAAAATACGGCCACGTACGTACATACGGGCAGGGTCTCTAACGCCTATCGCGCATACGTACATGGCTGGGTCGGAATGGAGAAACGGCGTCGTCGTCGTGTTCATGGGGAGCCAACCGGCTGGGTCGGAACGGAATGCGTGGTCGTGTTCATCGGGAGGGCTTGGATGGAACAAGCGATGGAAACGAGGCCTGGCGTACCGCACAACGGAGGAAACGGCCTTGTGTTCGACCGGCCACGTTCGAAACGGGGTCCTGTTGATCGGGAGGGGCCTGGTGTACCGCAAAACGGAGGAAATGGACCTCCTATGGTCGAAACGGGCGTCCTGTTCATCGGGAGTGGTGTGGCGTACCGCAAAACAGATGAAACAGACCTCCTACGGTCGAAACAGGGGTCCTGTTGATCGGGAGGGGTGTGGCGTACCGCAAAACGGACAAAACGGACTTGTGTTGGAGCGCTATGGTCGAAACGGGGGGGAGGGGTGTGGCGTACCGCAAAATGGGACTCCACGGGATACTGTTCATCTCCACCGTCGACCTCCTCCAGCCTCCACGGGCTACCGTCGACCTCCTCCAGCCTCCACGGGCTCCTGTTCATCCAGCCTCCACCGCACGCTACTCCATCGGCTACTGTTCAACCACCCCTCCACAGGCACCCCTCCACCGTCTACTGTTCATCCAGCCCTCCACACCACGGGGTCCTGTTCAACCACCCCTCCACGGCCACCCCTCCACCGTCTACTGTTCATCCAGCCCTCCACACCACGGGTTCCTATTCATCCAGAGGCAACGCCACCGCTCACTGTTCATCCAAACCCCCCCCCCCCCCCCCCCGCAACGCTCACTGTTCATCCAATCGATCGGCTTCAATTAGCAGCAGTAGCGAAGGAATCGCTCCATCGGGTTCAGTTAACAGCCATCGATCGATCCCTCGGGTTCAGTAATGCGTAGCCTGCAGTGCAATCGCTCGGGTTCAGTTAGAGCCCAACGCCTCGCTCGGCTTCAGTTAGAGCCAATGCCTCGCACACACGCGCGTACCTGTACGAGAGAAACGCGCATCGCTCTCCCACCATAACCGGCAACTCCCCAAAATTTTCCTTCCCCTCGCTTCTACCACGGTTTTTTCCGTCATGGACGGCCCAAAGAATGTCATGCAGCTGCGTCTCCGGCCCGCCCAGGACAAAAATCCCATTTTCTGTCATGATTTTTTGTCATAGAAGTAGGAGCCCACCACATCTATGATGATACCGGGTTTTGTCACAATTATCGCCATAGAAGTGTCATATGTATGACAGAAAAAAATTTCGTTCGGCCCAAAATGTCACGGATGTGTCTTTTTTTTGTAGTGCAAGTGCTCCATGGTGTTGATGTAGTCCTCCACCACATCCGGGTCGATGGTGTACACTGCCGGGAGATCCTTCTCCCTCGCGTGGGTTTTCACTAGATGCACGTCGAACTAAATTGAAGCGCCGCTAGATATCCTCTCTATATGTGACATCGTGGGTGTGCTTGTTGTGTTGTGGGGCATGATTGAAATGTTGAAGAGAATTAGGTCATAATGGCCCGCGGGAATTAATGGAGAAGCTGAACGGCTTGGAATATCAGCACGCTCGGATGGAAGTTTTTGCAGCGCCTAACTCCATCGTGCCGCACGTAACTGCATCATGGCAATGCGCGCGACGCAACCGCATGCATAAGGGACCCCCAACGTGACCATGCGCCGGCCCCAACAGCTGGCAGAGCATGCACGGAGGCTGCAAAAGCAAAGCGCGTGGAGGGACGTGAGCAGAGCGCTCAGCGACTGCCTCAATAGCGAGCGGAGCGCACCACGACCACCTCAACGGCGAGCAACCATATGCGTATAGTAGTTGAACACGTAGGAAATAGCCGTCCCCAAGCCGAGCACGCGGAGAGACGCGAGGAGAGCGCGCCAAGGGACGCGAGAGCAGAGCACGCGCAGGGACGCGAGCTAAGCGTGTCGCCGCCTAACAGCGAGCGGAGCGCGCTGAGGGACACGAGCAGAGGCCGGTACGGTGAGGTGAACACGGGTAACAGACAAGTGTGCATCGACCTATTGTGTGTGAAGACTGATAATAACACAGTCGTTTCCAGCTAATAAGTTGTGTGTGTTCTCGCCAAGCGATGCCTGCTGGTAAATAATTGTCTGTGGTTCTTGAAATCGTCATCGACCTGTTCTTTAGTTTAATCATTTGCCATGATTTGCTCAGTCTGCACAACATCTACGTTCTCTGTGTACAAAACAATATTCTTTACTATGAATAGTATGCTCTGTTGGGCACACTAGTATATGGATCACACACGTGGGCGAGCAATGTGCTAGCTCATGCTTCCTTTTTATGTTATGTTTCCATTAATTGATGGCGTTTTATGAATATGTTACCATTTCCCGCCACTTCCTCATCGGTTTATTGCCCGCCAAGCAGCGATATTGTGCATAAACCTAGGTGTCACATGATACACCAATACACAAGCGCAACCTATAGCCCATCTACCTTTTCCAAGCATGCCAACCCACGGAAGCGCTGCCTCTGCCATCAACCTTCTCGACGAGGAAAACGAGAAGGCGCCACGACCCGCTGAGGCCGAGGGTGTCCCCGATAACGTGATGGATGACTGTGTTGAGCGTCATTGCCAGGGTGGAGCAGACCCTTGGCACACGACGCTTCAGCACTATGGATCAAGATAGGCATGTCAGCACCGAGAGGCTGCAGCTCGCTGCACAACATGATTGGTGGTGCGCCTTAGGGCAAGCAAGGCGCATCCATGCCAATAGGCTGCGACTCGGCGCATATCGAGACCGTTGGAGCGCCACAGAGCGAGAGGCGCGGCGTGTCGCACAGCAAGAGCAGCTCAATAGACGCATGCCTACTGTTTACAGGGCTATGCAACTGGGTACTCGGTCCGTCAGTAGCTCAATTCCTTGCCAGGAGTGGGCAGAGGCCGTCTACACCATACTTGCACTAGAGGCCGTCGGGAAGTAATTGCACCAGATGCTGGCTGCGCCGTTTGCCTTGTCCGCGGCCCGCTCAATGCCAACGCGCTGGTCACTAGGCTCCAGCGCCTCCTTGGCCCAGGTGTCCACCTAGGTTCAACAGAGGGATATGGTCGTCGCATCCTCGAGCTCGTGACTCCGATGAAATAGCCAACTTAGAGCTCGAGATCTCGCTCCAGATGTACCGTGATCATGTCAACCGCTTGGATGAACGTCCGCACGAGCAGAGCGGAGAGCTACCGTAGGCAAGGCTTGTATTCATGGATGAATTTTATTTTGTTGAGTCGTTTCTGTTGGAAATATAACCAAGAGGCGGCATGTGAGGGGCGAGAGCACCTCCGAGATTGGATCTATCTCTCAGTCTCTCTCTGTTTCTGCGTTCCCAGATTCTGCCCTTTCACTGTTTCTTATATATCCGGAGATCCATAACTCCGATTGGGTTGAAACATTCGCCAAGATTTTTCTCCGAAAAATAGCTTGGTGCCCACGAGGGTCAGGGGTGCGCCTGCCCCCTGGGGCGTGCCCCCTTCTTCGTGCCCCCCTCGGGCACCGTCTCGCGTTGATTTTTCTTCCCAAAAATCATAAATATTCCATATTCTCCGTCCATTTTTATCCCGTTTGGACTCCGTTTGATATGGGGTTTCTGCGAAACATAAAATATGCAACAAACAGGAACTTACACTGGGCACTGGATCAATATGTTAGTCCCAAAAATAGTATAAAAAGTTGTCAAAAGTATATGAAAGTTGAATAATATTGGCATGGAACAATCAAAAATTATAGATACGACGGAGACGTATCAGCATCCCCAAGCTTAATTCCTGCTCGTCCTCGAGTAGGTAAATGATAAAAAAGATAATTTTTGATGTGGAATGCTACCTAGCATAATCTTGATCATGTAATCTAATCATGGCATGAATATTAAGACACGAATGATTCAAAGAAATAGTCTATCATTTGACATAAAAATGATAATACTTCAAGCGTACTAATAAAGCAATCATGTCTTTTCAAAATAACATGGCCAAAGAAAGTTATCCCTACAAAATCATAGTATGGCTATGCTCCATCTTCACCACACAAAGTATTTAAATCATGCACAACCCCGGTTTTAGCCAAGCAATTGTTTCATACTTTAGTATTCTCAAACTTTTTCAATTTTCACGCAATACATGAGTGTGAGCCATGGATATAGCACTATAGGTGGAATAGAATATGATGGTGGGGGTTATGTGTAGAAGATAAAAAGGAGAAAGTCTCACATCGACGCGTCTAATCAACGGGCTATGGAAATGCCCATCAATTGATGTCAATGTGAGGAGTAGGGATTGCCATGCAACGGATGCACTAAGAGCTATAAGTGTATGAAATCTCAAACTGGAAACTAAGTGGGTGTGCATCCAACTTGCTTGCTCATGAAGACCTCGGGCGTTTGAGGAAGCCCATCATCAGAATATACAAGCCAAGTTCTATAATGAAGATTCCCACTAGTATATGAAAGTGAAAGCATAGGAGACTCTCTCTATGAAGAACATGGTGCTACTTTGAAGCACAAGTGTGGTAAAACGATAGTAGCATTGCCCCTTCTCTCTTTTTCTCTCTTTTTTTTATTTTTTTATTTTGGTGGGCTTCTTTGGCCTCTTTTTTTTATTTGGGCTTCTTTGACCTCTTTTATTTTTCATAAAGTTTGGAGTCTCATCCCGACTTGTGGGGGAATCATAGGCTCCATCATCCTTTCCTCACTGGGGCAATGCTCTAATAATGATGATCATCACACTTTTATTTACTTACAACTCAATATTACAAAACAATACTAGAACAAAGATATGACTCTATATGAATGCCTCCGGTGGTGTACCGGGATGTGCAATGATCTAGCGTAGCAATGACATCAAAAAACGGACAAGCCATGAAAACATCATGCTAGCTATCTTACGATCATGCAAAGCAATATGACAATGAATGCTCAAGTCACGTATATGATGATGATGGAAGTTGCATGGCAATATATCTCGGAATGGCTATGGAAATTCCATGATAGGTAGGTGATGTCTACTACACAACCTTCTTCTTGTAGACATTGCTGGGCCTCCAAGTGCAGAGGTTTGTAGGACAGTAGCAAATTTCCCTCAAGTGGATGACCTAAGGTTTATCAATCCGTGGGAGGCGTAGGATGAAGATGATCTCTCTCAAACAACCCTGCAACCAAATAGCAAAGAGTCTCTTGTGTCCCCAACACACCCAATACAATGGTAAATTGTATAGGTGCACTAGTTCGGCGAAGAGATGGTGATACAAGTGCAATATGGATGGTAGATATAGGTATTTGTAATCTGAAAATATAAAAACAGCAAGGTAACTAATGATAAAAGTGAGCACAAACGGTATTGCAATGGTAGGAAACAAGGCATAGGGTTCATACTTTCACTAGTGCAAGTTCTCTCAACAATAATAACATACTTGGATCATATAACTATCCCTCAACATGCAACAATGAGTCACTCCAAAGTCACTAATAGCGGAGAACAAACGAAGAGATTATTGTAGGGTACGAAACCACCTCAAAGTTATCCTTTCTGCTCGATATATTCAAGAGTCCGTAGTAAAATAACACAAAGCTATTCTTTCCGTTTGATCTATCATAGAGTTCGTACTAGAATAACACCTTAACACACAAATCAACCAAAACCCTAATGTCACCTAGATACTCCAATGTCACCTCAAGTATCCGTGGGCATGATTATACGATATGCATCACACAATCTCAGATTCATCTATTCAACCAACACAAAGTAATTCAAAGAGTGCCCCAAAGTTTCTACCGGAGAGTCAAGACGAAAACGTGTGTCAACCCCTATGCATAAGTTCACAATGGAATCCGCAAGTTGATCACCAAAACATACATCAAGTAGAACACGTGAATATCCCATTGTCACCATAGATAAGCACGGCAAGACATACATCAAGTGTTCTCAAATCCTTAAAGACTCAATCCGATAAGACAACTTCAAAGGGAAAACTCAATTCATCACAAGATAGTAGAGGGGAGAAACATCATAATATCCAACTATAATAGCAAAGCTCGCGATACATCAAGATCGTGCCATAGAGAGAACACGAGAGAGAGAGGGAGAGAGAGAGAGAGAGATCAAACACATAGCTACTGGTACATACCCTCAACCCGAGGGTGAACTACTCCATCCTCGTCATGGAGAGCGTCGGGATGATGAAGATGGCCACCGGTGAGGGATCCCCCCCCCCCCCTCCGGCAGGGTGGCGGAACAGGCTCCCGAGAGGTTTTTGGTGGCTACAGAGGCTTGCGGCGGTGAAACTCCCGATCTATTGTGTTCCCCGAAGGTTTTAGGGTATATGGACTTATATAGGCGAAAGAAGTCGGTCGAGGGAGCCTCGAGGGGCCCACGAGGGTGGAGGGCGCGCCCAGGCGGTGGGCGCGCCGCCCCTGCCTCGTGGTCTCCTCGAAGCTCCCCTGACTTCAGCTCCACGTTTCCTGGATCACGTTCGTTCCAAAAATCACGCTCCCGAAGGTTTCATTCCGTTTGGACTCCGTTTGATATTCCTTTTCTTCTAAACACTGAAATAGGCAAGAAAACAGCAATTTGGACTGTGCCTCCGGTTAATAGGTTAGTCCCAAAAATGATATAAAAGTGTATAGTAAAGCCCGTAAACATCCAAAACAGAGAATATAATAGCATGGAACAATCAAAAATTATAGGTACGTTGGAGACATATCAAGCATCCCCAAGCTTAATTCCTGCTCGTCCTCGAGTAGGTAAATGATAAAAACAGAATTTTTGATGTGGAATTCTACCTAGCATAATTCTCAATGTAATTTTCTTTATTGTGGCATGAATGTGCAGATCCAAATGATTCAAGATAAAGTTCATATTGACATAAGAAATAGTAATACTTCAAGCATACTAATAAAAGTAATCATGTCTTCTCAAAATAACTTGGCTAAAGAAAGTTCATCCCTGCAAAATCATATAGTTTGGTCATGCTTCATTTTCGTCACACGAAAATACTCTCATCTTGCACACCCCCGATGACAAGCCAAGCAATTGTTTCATACTTTAGTAATCTCAAACTTTTTTCAACTTTCACGCAATACATGAGTGTGAGCCATGGATATAGCACTATGGGTGGAATAGAATATGATGATGGAGGTTGTGTGGAGAAGACAAAAAAGGAGAAAGTCTCACATTGACGAGGATAATCAACGGGCTATGGAGATGCCCATCAATTGATGTCAACATGAGGAGTAGGGATTGCCATGCAACGGATGCACTAGAGCTATAAATGTATGAAAGCTCAACAAAAGAAACTAAGTGGGTGTGCATCCAACTTGGTTGCTCACGAAGACCTAGGGCATTATGAGGAAGCCCATCGTAGGAATATACAAGCCAAGTTCTATAATGAAAAATTCCCACTAGTATATGAAAGTGACAACATAAAGGACTTTCTATATGAAGAACATGGTGCTACTTTGAAGCACAAGTGTGGAAAAGGATAGTAACATTGCCCCCTTTTTTTCTTTTTTTTTCTTTTTTTCTTTTTTTTCTTTTTGGGCCTTTCTTTTTTTTGGCATTTCCTTTTTTGGCCTTTATTTTTTTTATTTGGGGACAATGCTCTAATAATGATGATCATCAGACTTCTATTTATTTACAACTCATGAATTACAACTCAAAAGCTAGAACAAGATATGACTCTATATGAATGCCTCCGACGGTGTACCGGGACGGGCAATGAATCAAGAGTGACATGTATGAAAAATTATGCATGGTGGCTTTGCCACAAATACGATGTCAACTACATGATCATGCAAGGCAATATGACAATGATGGTGCGTGTCATGATGAACGGAACGGTGGAAAGTTGCATGGCAATATATCTCGGAATGGCTATGGAAATGCCATAATAGGTAGGTATGGTGGCTGTTTTGAGGAAGATATCAGGAGGTTTATGTGTGATAGACCGTATCATATCACGGGGTTTGGATGCACCAGCGAAGTTTGCACCAACTCTCAAGGTGAGAAAGGGCAATGCACGGTACCGAAGAGGCTAGCAATGATGGAAGGGTAACACTACTAGGGAAAAGCCTAGCAGCAGCGCGGGTTTTGGCCCTCTCAGTAGCGCGTGTACCGGCGCTACTAATAAGACGCTACAGCTAACGCATAGCAGTAGCGCCTGTTCACCCACGCTACTGCTACTGATGAATATCTGTAGCGCTCTTTGGAAAAGAGTGCTACTGATATTATCTGCAGCGCTTTTCAGCAGGAAGCGCTACAGGTAAGTCGGCGCTACTGCTAAATTTCCCCCCTCGCTACTACTAGTTTTATTAGTTTTTTTCCCTGCATATTTGTTTTTTATTTGTTTTGTATTTGAATAGGCTTTATACAATAATCTTTAGCATATCATCCACATACAAATGTAATCATAGCATATACATACAATTAGTCTCATCAAATCATGTCATCATCATAATCATCATCCAACACAAAGTGGTCTCTCGTCATCAATCTCGAAAATAGCGATACAAGTCTCGATTACTTGCAAATACATCGTCATCCATCTAAACAATGATATACGCGAGAATAGCTATCACTTTGAGTACATGAGTTCGTATCCCTCTCTCGCATTAGCGTGAACCTAAACTAAGTATTTCGTGTCGCTCGGAAACCGAAAACTGGTACACCTGGGCCTGACACTCCGGCCACTTGTCATATATATACTCCTGGCGTAGCACTTCTTCGCCATCTATGATCTATGCACCTTCATGGTCACATGAGTCGATGATATGCAACATATATAGTTGAGCAACAGAAAGAGACAGACTTGGCAAAAATAGAAACAACATATCATAAGCATAAATAACAAAGTTCATTGTACCCAAAATGACCTAACTAGAGTGATTTTCGCTAGTCGAGGAGGAGGATGGTTTAATTACATCACAAATAAAGTTTCACCGTGCATAACTCAAAGTTTTGTCATAAAAGAAAGTATGGACTAAACGGACACATTGTCATATATCGACAATCACTCCATCATGTCGTGCCATCCATCCATGTCAGGGAGATAGTCATCGAGCTTAGTGAAAGGCTTCATGTCGAGACGCTGAGAGGCTATCCATGTTCGGACGTCTTCCCGCGACATTTGTCCTTCTGCATGGAACATCCCTGTTTTTCCGACGACCTCATTCATGATGATTTGGGCAAGTTCGTGCTGGATGTTATAGAACTCAGCTCGAAGTCGATGATCCTCGATATCTCCTATGTCCTTTGCCCATTGCAGAGTATGGGCATCGCCAGATCTAGGTGCCATGTGAAGGTTCTGGTGATCCCGTCTGTACTCCAGCATGTGGTGTAGGACATAGAATCCATCATTAAGAGAATCGTTTGGTTGCTGGATGCAGCAGAAGTCGGTCTTATGGCTGAAGGCGACCCTGCCGCCCCTTCTCTTCTTGTCCCTAACCTCTCCACCCCTTGCTTGGTAGTAAAACATAGCACTGTCGAGAACATCTTTGATGTGGGTGTAATCCTTTTTGTGAATGTTCTTCGACGAGTCCAAGTAAAGAGCATGGGAGAATCGGGGGTAGAGGATGATGAGGACGGTGCGCCCGCCGCTGCGCAAAATAAGTACACCTCAAATTAATTAGCCTCCACCATGCAAATGAATTATTGAAATCGAAGGAAGGATAGCAGCGTGGATGACTTACACGGGATGATAAGGCACGAGAATCGCCTCCTTGTCCTTATTGGCGAGCATGAAACTGACGATGTAATCCCTCGCGTATTCACGATGCTGTGCACAGACTCCCAAGAAGCCCTCGTGCATGTAGTACGGGTCAGCGACACAGATAAAACGTATCTGCTCAACCCCAATGATGTAGTTCATGTGCAAGGCATAAAGGCGGACAAACGTAAAATCCAGCTTCTTCACGTGAAACATGTCGAATATGTAATCGAATCGGAGGAAGAACTTATCCGCGGGGAAGCCGTCGACGTACGACATTTGCCGCGGAACGTTAACCACGTAGAGTGGGTATCCTGGATCTTTCGAGGCGATGAGGCCTTTCTCTACCCGCAGCACATCGTCATGAAGTCTCCTTAGATCGCCGAATCTGGCCCGTAGCGCTGTTTCAGGTAGGATTGGTCGACCGGGGATATGCCATTTATCCGCATCGGGGATATCTACACGGTCCTGAAGCCGAGGCTGCTGAGGCGGCTGGATCATAGAATCAGCTTTTTTTCCTTTCCTCGCTCTCTTCCTAGGCTTCTTTACCACCGGATGGTCGTCAATAACACGTTGAGACGGTAATTCAGGCACCAACTCATGATGCTCAAACCCTGAGGAGACGCCAGTATAGACATACTGTTCAGCGCCATCGTCATCCTCATCCTCATCCATGGCGACGTAATCAGCGACGAATGGAGCCACCTGCTTACCCCGTCCGCTATCACCCAACCCGACACCCGACGCTAATTGGGTAGGTGGGGTGTTGATGTTCATACCTTGCTGAGGCTGCGTGCTCGTGGGTGTGCTCCCGGCCGCCTCCAGACGAAGCAGACTCTTTGGCCACAACAGGACCCACCCATTGCAACAATCACCAAGCCGCCGCGGGGTCTCGTCGTCATCCCCCACTAGTATTAGAGGAGGCAAATTCTCGTGGCCCGGTTTGACACTGGCCACGAAAACCTTGAAGACGTTCGGGGGGATCGACCGGCTGTGGAACAATGGTTCCTTCGGCTCCATTATCGTCCCCTTCCCCACGTCCACCTTCTGTTCACCGATGGTGTACAATATGGTGCACGGGGTTTCGTCGGCCTGCAAAGAAAAGTCTGCGATGTGAGACATCCGAAAGGCAATGAAAACGGGAGATTATACATTTATATTGAAGGGGGCCAGTGTGGCAGATACCGTGAGGGCGTCGAGCTCAGCCAAAGAGGAGGCACCACCGAGCACGTCCGGTGCGGTAGCCGGTGCGGGAGCAGGTGCTCCCAAGAAGTCATCAAGGGGAAAGTCCTCTGCATTTTTTTCTGGATTTTGCCTTGTCCAAGTGTGAACGCCCGTCACCAAGGAAGTAGATATATCTGCAATCGCCTGTTTTGCTGCAGCTACCGCTGTTGCGACTGTCTGAGATGATTTCTTCTCAACCGCAATCTCAACCTTCTTGTCGATGCTTTCTTCAGTTCACCTCCGTCTTTCCTTTTTCTCTTCCGTGGTCTCACGGTAGTACTTCTTCCACGTGGCGCCATCTCCGACACCGTGCACGCGTCCATACGACGGTCGAGTATCCACCGGTTGTTGTTTCAATATGTTCAACGCCCGGTTGAATGGAGTATCCCACTTGGGCCTCACCAATGCCTCAGACGGCGAGTCGCTTTCGGCCGCAATCCGGTGCTGCTCTCTCTGCAAAAGGCACAAGGATCGTTTACAAATATGACTAACGTGTGCAGTTGAATTGATCAGAAACTAAAATTACCAGCAGTCTCATGAACTCCGTAATGACCGGTGTTGTCTCATAAACCTTCTTCACTGGGTCCTAATGGTGTCGGGCCCTTAGGACGTCACGCTCCTGCGGGACGGTGAAATCCGCCAAGGGGTCTGGGATGCCCAGACCCGCGGCTTCCGTGTCCTCCTTGGCCCATTTGGACCTCTTTCCGCCGTAACCACGACTTCCGAGGTGGTGGGTCCCAATGTTCCTCTTTTGAAGCCCCTTCATGTACTTAGACTTTTCTTTGGCAGCTTCGGCCTCGCAAGCCTCCTTGAATATTTGAAACTGCTCTTCCGTGATTGTCGGACTTTCCTTTACAATCTCGGAGTAGGGTTCCCCGTCGTTGATCTTTGCTTTCACTCGATTTTTCCAGGCGGCCAACGCGTTGCTAAACTTGGTCATGGCGTGTTTGTTTATCTTCTTCATTGCCGGGTCCTTGTCTGGATCTTCAAAATCCTTCTCATTCCGGCCCGGGAACAAGAATATCTGGTGAAACTTCTTTAGGAGGGAGCTCCTCATATTTTCTATCTTCTTTGGATTCTCATCGTTGATGGTGGTGGTTGTCCGTATGATGCAGCCTATTTGATTGCTGTCGGTGTCAAAACCGGCGGATCTCGGGTAGGGGGTCCCGAACTGTGCGTCTAGGCGGATGGTAACAAGAGACGAGGGACACAATGTTTTTACCCAGGTTCGGGCCCTCTCGATGGAGGTAAAACCCTACGTCCTGCTTGATTAATATTGATGATATGGGTAGTACAAGAGTAGATCTACCACGAGATCAAGGAGGCTAAACCCTAGAAGCTAGCCTATGGTATGATTGTTGAGATGTATGTTGTCCTACGGACTAAAGCCCTCTGGTTTATATAGACACCGGAGAGGGCTAGGGTTACACAGAGTCGGTTACAATGGTAGGAGATCTACGTATCCGTATCGCCAAGCTTGCCTTCCACGCCAAGGAAAGTACCATCCGGACACGAGCCGGAGTCTTCAATCTTGTATCTTCGTAGTCTTGGAGTCCGGCGGATATTGATAGTCCGGCTGTCCGGACACCCCCTAGTCCAGGACTCCCTCGGTAGCCCCTGAACCAGTCTTCAATGACGATAAGTCCGGCGTGCATAATGTTCGGCATTGCAAGGCGGATTCCTCCCTTGAATAATCCGGAGAAGATAATGAACACCAGGATAGTGTCCGGCTCTGCAAAAATAATTTCCACATTCCATCATAGAGAGAATAAAAATATACACTTAGCTCAATCTGCTGAAGTATTATGCGGCGTGTCAACACACCGCAACCAAGCCTTTGTTTGAATTACTATACCACCTCAGCACGTTTAGCGAAGCGGTTTCCTTGGCACGTCCTGTCGAGGCAGAGATCATGTTCCCCCTTATTCCGGGATTCTCATCAATACGTGCGTGGGTAACCCAACCGCGCCATTGATGGTGGCGCTTGGGAGATAAGCGAGTTTTACCAGGCCGGTGGGGGACGCATAGTTTTGTCCACCTATATATAAGGGATAAGGATTCACCTTCTCACCTACGCCTTCTTCCTCCTTTGCTCATCCATCCCTGCGAACTCTAGCTCCAACGCCCGAGCTCGCGCATCTCGCCTCGACCTTCTCCGAATATGTCCGGAGCGGGAGGTAAATGGTTAGCCTCCACCGCCAAGGAGGAGGACATCACCAAGCTGCGCGACGCCGAATATCTTTCCAGCGATATTGCGCACCGGCTGCCCGACGAGGGGCAGCTCATCCCTACCCCAGGGCCTCATGAGAGGGTCGTCTTCCTCCCCCACTTCCTCCGCGGACTGGGCTTTCCGCTCCATCCATTTGTCCGGGGGCTCATGTTTTACTACGGCCTGGATTTCCACGATCTGGCGCCGAACTTCATCCTCAACATCTCGGTGTTTATCGTCATGTGCAAGGCCTTCCTCTGCATCCAGCCCCACTTCGGCCTGTGGCTCAAGACCTTTAACGTCAAGCCGAAGGTTGTGAAGGGCACGCAAGCGGAATGCGGAGGAGCCATGTTGGGCAAATTGCCCAATGTCCCTTGGCTAGAAGGGACCTTCTGGACTCCGTCAAGGGGTGGCAATCGGGGTGGTTCTACATCACCGAGCCGTGCAAGCCCACATGGGCAGCGGCCCCCGAGTTTAGATCTGGAATCCCCACGCAGCTCACCTCTTGGAAAGAGAAGGGCTTGCAGTGGGGCAATCCGGTGGAGGTGACGGGACTCCGAGCCTGCATCAAGAAGATGGTGAGCAATAGGTTCCGTCGACGTGGTCCAAGTCATGCTCCTCCGGCGGATTCTCCCATGCCAAGAACGGGCATTCAATTTGTGGGAGTTCAATCCGGAACAGCACCAGACGCTAAGCGGGCTCTTCGATACAACATACGAAGGCGCCTGGAGGGTGCTGTTCAAGGGCGCCGAAGCCCCCGCATCCGCGACCGTAGACCGCGGATTCAGCTCGCAGTCTCCGACTGACGAGGTAAGTGATTCAACCCCATTACGGGACACTTGTGGTAATTAGATTGACTCTAGTGAGGTTTTAATCTGCCTCTTCCTTTGACAGGAATGGATGGAGAAGGCCAAGCTGCTCATCAGCCCGGCTCCCATGCCAGAAGACCCAGTGAACGCCCGCTTAACAGGGCTACTGGTTCCGGCACCGCACGTGGTGCCGGAGAAGAAGGCCAAGAAGGTGGCCACGGGGACTCGGAAGAGTTCCCGTAATCAGGCGTCTGACGACGACGAGGACTCCTCCCCTGAAGACGAGGAGGAGGAGTATTCTCTCCCGGAGGAGGGAGAGAAGAAGAGGAAGGCTTCCCCAATCAGGGAGGCCGAAGGGTCCAAGAGGGGGAGAACTACCCCCCCCCCCGGACAGTTCCGCCAACATCAGCGTTGGCGAGGATGAGTGGCCTCCAAGGGCCAGGCGTCCGGCAGGATCGTAAGTATTCGGATCATTTATATGTCGTACCTTTCATGTCACGTAGTATCCTTCTAACGCCGCATCCTATCCATAGTCTGGCCAAGGATGATCTCCCCGACTCGGTGAGCGGGTCGTTGGCCTCGTCGGAAGTAAATTCCGTCCCGACCGCCTCTACCCCACGTGCCGACGAGGACGCCGAGGTGGGATCCCAAGAGGGGACCCATCAGGAGGAGGCTCCACAGGCGCCGTCAGGCGACCTCCCGGACTTTGTGCCGGACTCTACATCGGAACCCGCAGTGGTTCCAGAGTCCGGCAAGCGGCCCCTTCGAAAGAAGGGCAGGACCGTGACGCCGGCGGCCTCCGTCCAACCGGAGGCGCCGGATAACCTGTTGGAGGCGCTTAAAGGCGCTTCCATCGAGGAAGAACACCGCACTATTATGAGTGCGGTGATTGAGAAGGTTCAGCTCGCCAAGAGCGGCTGACCGAAGCCTGCAGCAGCCTTCTAACAGGCTTTGAGGTAAGAAGTTAAAATTGTGTAATGTAATACCACATAGACAGTAGCCCCTGATGCTTAGTTCGGTGTTCGGAAAGAAAAGCCGGACTAAGGATCTAACAAGATATACGCAGGGTTGCTAAAAATATGTCAATATGGGTTTGCAGGCTGCACTGCTGACCTCTGCCGCATTAACGGCGGAGGTCGAGGTGCTGAAAAAGGATCTCGAGCGGTCCGAGCAAGAGCTCGGCCATGCAAAGAAGCAGCTCGAGGAGAAAGAAGGTGAGTAACACCTCTTTGAATAAGTACCTTACAGAAAAGGATTTTGGTTGCAAATAAAATTAACAGGGATAACATGTGTATTGCAGGGGCCACTAACGAGGTGGCAGCCCTGAAGGATGCCATGTCCGCGGCCGAACGCAATGCGGCCACGGAACGGGCTGAGCGAGAAAAGCAAGAGGCACAGGTGGCGGAAGTTCGGCAAGAGCTCCAGGCTCTCATGGAAAAGCATGAGAGTTTGGAGCGTGACTCCAAGACTCGAGAGTCCGAGCTTGCCTCGGCTCTGGAAAGTGCCAAGTCCGCCAAGGCCGAGGCCCGTAAGGCCCTTCAGGAAGTTGAGGACATAAAGAAGATAGCGGCGGGTAAGGCATTTTTCATGCAAAGAAGGCATGTTAGTGTGAACTACCTGACACTTACCCGAATTCGGAGCTCTCCAGGGGCGTTTGCAGATCTGCCGCGTAGTGCGTCTGATGCCGCCGCATTCTATCGTGGCGAGGAGGGGAGCTCGACGGAGAAGGTCTTCTGGTCTCGGTACTCTGAGGCCGGCCATCCGGTGCCCCCAAGCGACTGGTCGAACTCCACAAGGTAGCTGAGGAGGCCATGAAGGGTCTCATAGTCCGGCTGTGGCCTGGACAGGCCATGCCTGGAAGCTACTTTGGCCTCGTGCGGCGGCTGGTGCATGCATGCCCCAGGCTGGATGTAGTCAAGCGCTCCGCTTGTATTGAAGGCGCTCGTCGTGCCCTTGCCCGCATAAAGGTGCAATGGGGCAAACTGGATGCGGAGAAGCTTCTCACGGACCCACCACCGCCGGGCAAGGAGCATCGCACGCCGGAGCGGTATTATAAAGTTGTCCTGAAGGGAGCCTGTGATATTGCAGATGAGTGCTCCCGAGATGTAATTTTTTAGTGAACTCGCTGTATATTTATCCTGTGCGCTGAAAACTTCGTTCATATGCGCCATGAGCAACACTTGTTTAATTTAAAATATTACCTTCTGTGCGGCCGTTTGTTAAATCTGAGAGATGGCAAGTCGTTGGCTTCAGCCCCCAAGCCATAAGTGCTGGGGTGTTCGGTGATAAACTTGAGCACTCTTGTTCCCATTTTTGGGTCCATCTAGGGAGGCGCTCAACACGACGAACAAGGCAACCGGAGTTATAATGCTTGAACACTCTCACTTAGCCATAGAATTCTATAATTTTAAATTTCGGCGAAGCCCCTAGTATTCGGAAGACCGAATCCGGGGCGCTATCCACGCCTTCGTCGGACATCATCCGGAACTTCGCTCGAAGCGGCATGAGTCTTTAAGGACCCGAAAGAACCTCTCGAACAGCGACCAGTCTCTCACCTTATCATGCCAGTCAGTTTTAGCTTTCTCCACCGAGGCGTTAACCCGGCTCAACCGGGGCGCAATCGCAGTGGTTCTCCCAGTGCTACCTTAGCCGACGGAATGGAACGTAAGGCACCAAAACATGAGAGCCGAGCAAACCCAACTATTGACCCAAGACATGATTCGGAGCCGATTCATATAATGCTATAAGTTCGGGGTGCCCCACTTGTGAAAGTGTTCGGACTTTATCACACCATAATTTGGGGAACAGAAGCCCCTGGCGTATTTGGCCGTACCAAAATATACGGGTGCAAGATGCCATGTAATGAACATATATAAAAGATAACGCAATTGCAATAAAAAGGTGTTGCATTATTTTAAAAAGAAAGTCTGATAGTAGATCGGACTGATACAAATAGTGCGGTAAGCAAGGGATTTGGACTAAACAAACATGTTCCCCTCCAGGGATGAGCTGCAGACTTGGTGTATATAATCGAATTTAATGCTCGTAATTGAGACCACCTGAATGTTCGTCGCGGCCTTCTTTAGTCCCTGACTGTTACATCATGAGTTCGGCAGGTTCGCCGCCGGACAGGGCTTCTGGTTAACAGAGTGCTGCGTTCATAAAAGAAGAAAAAATAAAAAAGGAAGGGGGGCACACTTGCGAGCCCCTGGTGTGGTCGAACCGCACTCTGGGTCCATTGTGGTCGTGCCCCTTTCCCTGCGCCCATGGAATCTCCAAAGCGTAATGATGTACGCGGAGTGTTATTCTTGCGATCATGTGCGGGCGAGGGCTGGGGCCGCATTGCTACGCGTGCTCTGATCGCGCCAGGTGGTCTTGGTTGGCATTGCTCCGGGCGCGCTTTGATGTATCCGGCTTTTTAGCTGCCGGACTTGAGAATTGCCTTAGGAGGCTACTCTATACTTCTGCCGCGAGAGCCGCTGTATGTTCCTCCGTTCGGAGGGAGCGTTCCGTATTTCCATTGACCGTGATGACTCCACGAGGGCCTGGCATCTTGAGCTTTAGGTATGCATAATGCGGCACCGCGTTGAATTTTGCAAACGCGGTTCGTCCGAGCAGAGCATGATAGCCGCTACGGAACGGGACTATATCGAAGATTAACTCTTCGCTTCGGAAATTATCCGGTGATCCGAAGACCACTTCCAGTGTGACTGAGCCTGTACAGTTGGCTTCCACTCCTGGGATGATACCTTTAAAGGTTGTCTTTGTGGGTTTAATCCTTGATGGGTCTATGCCCATTTTGCGCACTGTATCCTGATAAAGCAGGTTCAGGCTGCTACCGCCGTCCATCAGGACTCTCGTGAGGTGGAACCCATCGACGATTGGATCTAAAACCAATGCGGCGAATCCGCCATGGCGTATGCTGGTCGGATGGTCTCTTCGATCGAAACTGATCGGGCAAGAGGACCATGGTGCGCGCTTCCTCTCCCTCTTGGGTATATGGGTCGCGTATATCATATTCACCGTCCGCACTTGTGGGGGAAAACCCTTCTGTCCTCTATTGTTCGGCGGCCGGGTCTCTTCCTCGTCGTCGCTATTTAGCCCCTTGTCATTGTTTTCGGCAATTAACTTGCCGGCCTGCTTGAACACCCAGCAATCTCTATTGGCGTGGTTAGCTGGCTTTTCAGAGGTGCCATGTATCTGGCATAAGCGGTCGAGTATTCGGTCCAGATTGGACGGACCCGGAGTGGTTCTTTTAAATGGCTTCTTCCGCTGACCGGGTTTAGAGCCTCAGAATCCGGCATTGACTGCCGTATCCTCCTTATCGTCGCCGTTAATGCGGCGCTTGTTTTTGATTCGACGTGACCTGCGTTGTTGTCCTTAGTATCCGGACTGCCAGAATTTTTGCAAAGATTGTTGCTGCGGGCTAGCCAGCTGTCCTCTCCCGCACAAAAGCGGGTCATTAATGATGTGAGGGCTGCCATGGATTTCGGCTTTTCCTGCCCCAGGTGCCGGGCTAGCCATTCGTCCCGGATGTTATGTTTGAAGGCTGCAAGGGCCTCCGCATCCGGACAGTCGACGATTTGGTTTTTCTTTGTCAAGAACCGTGTCCAGAATTGTCTGACCGATTCGTCTGGCTGCTGAATGATGTGGCTTAGGTCATCGGCGTCTGGTGGTCGCACATATGTGCCTTGGAAGTTATCAAGGAACGCGGCCTCCAGGTCTTCCCAACACCCAATTGACTCTGCGGGCAAGCTGTTAATCCAATGCCGAGCTGGTCCTTTAAGCTTGAGTGGGAGATATTTGATGGCATGTAGATCGTCGCCGCGGGCCATGTGAATGTGGAGAAGATAGTCTTCAATCCAAACCGCGGGGTCTGTTGTGCCATCGTAAGATTCAATGTTTACGGGTTTAAACCCTTCGGGGATCTGATGATCCATTACTTCGTCAGTGAAGCATAGAGGGTGTGCGGCGCCCCTGTATTGAGCGATATCGCGACGCAGCTCGAGAGAGCGCTGTCTGCTGTGTTCGGCCCGGCCAGGGTTATTGTATCCGGCACGACGGTATTCGTCGTGGGTCGTGGGGCGCCCACGTGATCCATAGATGGATCTGGATTGCCTTGCTTTGTCCTCCAATATGTCTCGCAAGTCCGGCGCGTTCCCTCTTGGCTTCGTACTTTTCGAGCGATGCCGGGGTACGGTCTTGGCTGGGGGCCTGGATGCCTCTCTGTCATGACCACGGGGTGGTCGGTCAGCCATATCGTGCGCTGGTGATGAAGGTATGTATGCTTCCTCCTCTAATCGGGGGAGCAGCTTGCGTCTTGGGTAACTTTTGGAGGGACGTTCGAGTTTATACTCTTCGGCCACGAGGACCTCGGTCCATCGATCGGCCAGCAGGTCCTGATTAGCTTGAAGCTGCTGCTGCTTTTTCTTTAGGCTGTTTGCTGTGGCGATAAGCCTGCGCTTGAAGCGCTCTTGTTCGACGGGATCCTCAGGTACGACGAATTCGTCATCGTTGAGGCTTGCTTCGTCTTCGGAGGGAGGCATATAGTTATCATCCTCAACCCCTTCGTCTGCCGCCCTCTCGTGGGGGCTTGCTTCTGCATCCTCCTGCGCCGAGTCTTGCTGGAGGGGATTGTCCTCGGCACTCTCCGGAGTATTATTATCTCCCGTGCCGGAATCTCCATTCTTGCTGTGGCGGGATTTGGAGCGGCGCCGCTGACGTCGGCGTTTGGGCTGCTTCTTTAGAGAATCTGCCTCCGCTGCTTCTTCGCCATCCCCTTCTTTTGGGGTATCCACCATGTATACGTCATATGACTAGGTGGCCTTCCAGTGCCCTGTAGGCGCTGGTTCCTGTTCGTCTCCGGCATCGTCGTCCATAGCATCGATGTCGTCGGAGTCAAAGTCTAGCATGTCGGTTAAATCGTCGACAGTGGCTACAAAGTGGGTGGTGGGTGGGCTCTGAATTTCTTCGTCGTCCGAACCCCAACCATCCTGGCCATAGTCCGGCCAGGACTCTCCTGATAGCGAGAGATGCTTTAGTGAATTCAGGATATCGCCAAAAGGCGAGTGTTGGAAGATGTCCGCGGCAGTGAATTCCATAACCGGCGCCCAATCCGGATCGATTGGTAGGGGCGCGGGAGGTTCGGAGTCCGGCGAGGAGTCCGGTGCCTCGGAACCACGAGTTTTGCAGGGGACAAGATCAGTGTTCGGCTCCATCGCCGTAGATGTTGATGCCCCCGGGGCGGCGTCTATCCACCGGCCCTCGATCTGGGCGATCGGCTCCATTCTAATGGCCGAAGCGGATCCGAGTGCGGCCACCAAGGCACTGTCCGGCGGCAGAGCTAGATCGTGCCCATCGTCACAGTGCGGCGCGCTTGGCTGTGGCTCGAGTCCGTCGAAGATCAAGTCTCCGCGGTCAATGACCGTGAAGTTTAAGCTTCCAAATCTGACCTGACGGCCAGGGGCGTAGCTTTCAATTTGCTCCAGATGGCCAAGAGAATTGGCCCGCAGTGCAAAGCCGCCAAATACGAAGATCTGTCCGGGGAGAAAAGTCTCACCCTGGACAGCGTCGCTGGTTGAAGATGCCATCGAGCCTATCGGTGACGACAGAGAGGAACTCTCAATGAAAGCACCAATGTCGGTGTCAAAACCGGCGGATCTCGGGTAGGGGGTCCCGAACTATGCGTCTAGGCGGATGGTAACAAGAGACGAGGGACACAATGTTTTTACCCAGGTTCGGGCCCTCTCGATGGAGGTAAAACCCTACGTCTTGCTTGATTAATATTGATGATATGGGTAGTACAAGAGTAGATCTACCACGAGATCAAGGAGGCTAAACCCTAGAAGCTAGCCTATGGTATGATTGTTGAGATGTATGTTGTCCTACGGACTAAAGCCCTCCGGTTTATATAGACACCGGAGAGGGCTAGGGTTACACAGAGTCGGTTACAATGGTAGGAGATCTACGTATCCGTATCGCCAAGCTTGCCTTCCACGCCAAGGAAAGTACCATCCGGACACGAGCCGGAGTCTTCAATCTTGTATCTTCGTAGTCTTGGAGTCCGGCGGATATTGACAGTCCGGCTGTCCGGACACCCCCTAGTCCAGGACTCCCTCAATTGCCATAGCACGCGCGCGCTTCCTCGGGCGCCTTTGGATCAAAATTGCTGTTGTCCACCTCCGTGACCACCAGTCTAGTAGTCCTGAGTTTGTTAGGAACCCGTTGCCTCTTTGCTTTCGGTTCTACACCGGCTCCGCTCCCCGAGGCAGCACCGGTCTCAGCGCCGGTCTCGATGCCGGTCTGAATCTCAGCGCCGGTCTCAGTCTCAGCACCGGTCTGTGTGTCGGTCTCAGCACCGGTCTGCGTGTTGGTCTCAGTCCCCGATGCCACCGGTGGGCCCAGCAAAAAATCTGTTGATCGTCGGTAAGGCTGAAAAATTCGTCTGCTGCCCGGTAGACGTCGTCGCAATCACCAGAACCCTGTCCTTCATCGTTGCTATCCATGTTTCCTATGATTAAATCTAGTCAATTAATTCTATACCTAATAAAATGAATAATGACATAAAAAAGGACTATTGTTTTGCAGGAATGTTGACTCCTTCCTGGTGCGGCAAATCCCGGGCACTCGATATGTCCTAGTTTGTAGCACAAGTCATGCTGAAATTCACAGGAAATTTCGGCATGACCTTTGCTAAAAAGTGGACAAATCGAGAACCTGAAATTTGCCGGAACAGAAATGAATCAACATTCCGGCAAAACATAGGCCACTCAGCATCATTCGCTGGAAACAACAAAGCCACTTGGGCACAATCGAACAACTTCAATGAAAAGATATAACATGACCACTTCAATGAAAAATAAAATTTGCCTGAATTCTTTTCCTTGAAAAATAGTGGTCTTTTCAAAAATCAAAAACCTTTGCCAATCTACTTAACCTAGCTTGTTAATCCAACGAACCTAATTAACCTACCTATTTAACCTAGTTAGTTAATATAGTTTACCTAGATAATTAACCCTAATTAAACTAGTTAACACAGCTAGTTCTCTGTCAAAGCCTAAAATAAATTTTTGCACTAATTAACCTGGATAATTAACCTAATTAAACTAGTTAACCTGACTAGTTCTCTGTCAAAGCCCTAACTAAGTTTTTGCACTAACCTAGATAATTAACCTAATTAAACTAGTTAACCTAACTACTTCTATGTCAATGCCCTAACTAAATTTTGCCCTAACCTAGATAATTAACCTAATTAAACTGGCTAACCTATGCATGAGAGAGAGAGGAGGGGTGGGGGCTTACAGATGATGGCTCCGGTGGTGGCCACGGAGGCAGTGGTGGCGAGGGAGGCAGGGGCGTCTCCGGTGACGGCGAGGGAGGCACGGGCGTCTCCGGTGACGGCGAGGAAGGTGGCGTCGACGGTGGCTCCGGTGGCGTTGACGAGGCCGCGCGGCTCCGTGGCGTTGGGGGCGGCTCCGGTGTCGTCGACGGCGCACGGCTCTGGTGGCGTCGACGTCGGCGGCGAAGTGGGGCGACGGTGAATCGGGGAGATGGCGGCGCGCGGGGTGGGTTGAGGGATTTGGGGGAGAAGTGGTGGCCGGGGGGAAACAGTTTTTTGGTTAAGTCAAACTTAGCGGTAGCGCGTTCCGCAAAACGCGCTATAACTAAGATAGCTATAGCGGTTTCTGCAAAACGCGCTGCTGCTATAGCTATGTAAATTTCTTCCTTTTTTAATTTCCTTTTCTGTTTCTATAGCAGGGGTCTAGGACACGCGCTGCAGCTACGTTAGCTATAGCGCCTCTTACAAACAAACGCTGCTGCTATGCCTTCCTCCGATTTTTCGCTTTTTCGTTTATTTTGCTTTACATTTTATTTTTCCCTTTCTCCTTTTTCTATTTCTTTCATTTTCATTTACTTTTCTATTTGTTTTTCATCTTATTTTATTTCCGTTAGTAGTAGCGCTCTTCTCAGGAAACGCGCTGCTAATTATGCTCTAGCGGTAGCGCGTTTCTTCGAAGCCCGCTACTGCTATGCGTAGCCTAGCATTCTGCCAATGGGAATATTAGTAGTAGCGCTTTCTCGACCACAAGCGCTACTACTAAGTTTGTATCTGTAGCGTGGTTTTTCTTAGATCGCTACTGCTATATAGCACTAGCGCGCATTTTTGACCCGCGCTGTTGCTAAATTTCTGTGTATAAGGTTTTCCCTAGTAGTGTAAGAGTGCGTATAATCCATGGACTCAACATTAGTCATAAAGAACTCATATACTTATTGCAAAAATCTACAAGTCATCAAAAACCAAGCACTACGCGCATGCTCCTAGGGGGATAGATTGGTAGGAAAAGACCATCGCTCGTCCCCGACCGCCACTCATAAGGATGACAATCTAAGAACACCTCATGTTTCAAATTTGTTACACAACTTTTACCATATGTGCATGCTATGGGACTTGCCAACTTCAACACAAGCATTCTTTAAATTCACAATTACCCAACTAGCATGACTCTAATATCACCACCTCCATATATCAAAACAATTATCAAGTATCAAATTGATCATAGCATCCAATTCACTTCCTATGATAGTTTTTATTATACCCAACTTGGATGCCCATCATTCTAGGACCAATTTTATAACCATAGCAAATACCATGTTGTTCTAAAAGACTCTCAAAATAATATAAGTGAAGCATGAGAGATTAACAATTTCTACAAAATAAAGCCACCACCGTGCTCTAAAAGATATAAGTGAAGCACTAGAGCAAACGACAAACTACTCCGAAAGATATAACTGAAGATCAATGAGTAGTCAAATAATTGTGCAACTATGTAAAGACTCTCTAACATTTAAGAACTTAAGATCTTGGTACTTTATTCAAACAGCAAGCAAAACAAAATAAAATGACATGACGCTCCAAGCAAAACACATATCATGTGGTAAATAAAGATATAGCTCCAAGTAAAGTTACCGATGAACGAAGATGAAAGAGGTTATGCCATCCAGGGCATCCCCAAGCTTAGGCTCTTGGTTGTCCTTGAATATTACATTGGTGTGCCTTAGGCATCCCCAAGCTTAGGCTCTTGCCACTCCTTATTCCATAGTCCATCGAATCTTTACCCAAAACTTGAAAACTTCACAACACAAAACTCAACAAAAAACTCGTAAGCTCCGTTAGTATAAGAAAATAAACCACCACTTAGGTGCTGTTGTGAACTCATTCTAAATTCGTATTGGTGTAATATCTAATGTATTACAACTTCTCTATGGTTCATATCCTCCGATACTACTCATAGATTCATCAAAATAAGCAAACAACACATAGAAAACAGAATCTGTCAAAAACAGAACAGTCTGTAGTGATCTGTATCAAACTTATACTTCTGGAACTCCAAAAATCCTACCAAATTAGGAAGTCCTAAGAAATTTGTTTACCAATCCATAGCAACAAGAATCAGATCAAAAAGAACATTTCTGTGAATTATCAAAACTAATTTACTGGGTGCAAAAGTTTCTGATTTTCAGCAGGATCAACACAACTATCACCGTAAGCTATCCTAAAGGTCTTACTTGGCACTTTATTGAAACAAAAGCTATAAAACATTATTACTAAAGTATCATAATCATGTGGACACACAAAAATAGTAAGGGTAAATATTGGGATGTCTCCCAACAAGCGCTTTTCTTGCTACGCATGATGATTTCAATGATGCTCACTTAAAAGATAAGAATTGAAACATAAAGAGAGCACCATGAAGAATATGACTAGCACATTTAAGTCTAACCCACTTCCTATGCATAGGGATTTTGTGAGCAAACAACTTATGGGAACAAGAATCAACTAGCATAGGAAGGTAAAACAAGCATAGCTTCAAGATTTTCAACACATAGAGAGGAAACTTGATATTATTGCAATTCCTACAAGCATATATTCCTCCCTCATAATAATTTTCAGTAGCATCATGAATGAATTCAACAATATAACCATCACATAAAGCATTCTTTTCATGATCTACAAACATAGAAAATTTACTACTCTCCACATAAGCAAAATTCTTCTCATTAGGAATAGTGGGAGTATCATAAGAGACTCGAATACTATATATTGTTTCCACATTAAAAGAGTAATGTTCAGAAAAAGGGTAATCATAATCATGACTAGTTTTATAAATATAATCATCACTACTTTTTATAGCATAATTTTCATCACAATAATCATCATAAGTAGCAACCTTGTTCTCATCATAATCAATTGAAACCTCTTCCAAGATAGTGGAATCATCACTAAATAAAGTTGACACTCTTCCAAATCCACTTTCATAAATATTATAAGATTCAACATCCTCCAAAATAGTGAGATCATTATTTCCTCAAGTTAACACTCTTCCAAACCCACTTTCATCAATATAATCATCATAGGTAAGAGGCATGCTATCATCATAACTACTTTGCATATCAAAACATGGGAGGCTAAAAATATTATCTTCATTAAACATAGCATCCCCAAGCTTGGGACAAACATTAATTGCAGCAAATATATTCTCAAATACGTCATCCTCATCAAACATAGCTTCCACAAGCTTGGGCCTTTTCATATCATAAGCATAATCACTCTCATCATTAATAGTATGGATAGCACCAATAGTATAGCAATTATCATCATCACAAAGAGTAGTAGGAGCAACATCATTTGGGAGGGATACCTTTTCACCTTTGCTTCTTTGTTTTTATTTTTTTTCTTCACATTATGTGTGGGTTCAACCTTCTTCTTTGAGCTCCTTATTGATGAGATTGGTTGAATAGAAAGCTCCTCCACGTTACCTGATTCATCATAAGAAATAATAGGAGGAGATTGGGAAGTCTCTTCCCTTTCATTAGTATTCTCTTCATCTTCCGTTTGCTTTCTTTTCTTTAGGTAATTGGCAATATAAGGATTTTCAATGCAATTTACCGCACAATACATATAAATTTCCTCTAGATCTATATCAAGAAATTTCTTAAGGGCAAAATCTGGAAGATTCTTAGTTAAACGTTTCAATTCTTCATAACCCAAAAGCAAACTAAATTCATTATAATGTGCAAGGGAAATCATATCATCACAATTTTTGGACACGATTCGATCATGAAACAATTTGCATCGGAGATGTAAATGACCGCGTTGATTGCAAAGTTCACAAGTACGGCAACGGAAATTTAAATTTTCAGCACTCACATTTAGCCTTCCTTGAAACAATTTAGTTTCTAAATGCTTATGCCTTTTGCAATATCTATTTTCCCTATTTGGTGTGTACTTGCAAACCCAATGTACTCCACAAAAATCGACATAGTTATAGGAGACATTTTCATCATAACTAGTGCAATCATCATTAAAAGTGCAATCATCATTAGTACTATGGATATTCAAAGAGTTCACACTAACAACATTGCAATTATGCTCATCATTCAAAGATTTAGTACCAAACATCTTATAGACTTCTTCTTCTAGCACTTGAACACAATTTTCCTTTTCATCATACTCACGAAAGATATTAAAAAGATGAAGCGTATGAGGCAAACTCAATTCCATTTGTTTAAGAAGTTTTCTTTTATAAACTAAACTAGTGATAAAACAAGAAACAAAAAGATTTGATTGCAAGATCTAAAGATATACCTTCAAGCACTCACCTCCCAGGCAACGGCGCCTGAAAAGAGCTTGATGTCTACTACCTCCGTCCGGGTTTATTGGTCCCCTTAGTATTTTGTGCCAAAGTTTGACCGTAGATTTAACTAACAAATTATAAGTTGTATGTCACAAAACTTATATTGTTGGATTTGTATTTGAAAGATCTTTCCAATGATACTATTTTTGGGGTATATAACTTATTTTTAATCATTAAATCAAAGGTCAAAGTTTGACCCAAACTACAAGGAGGACTAATAAACCAGGACGGAGGGAGTACTACACAACCTTCTTCTTGTAGACGTTGTTGGGCCTCCAAGTGCAGAGGTTTGTAGGACAGTAGCAAATTTCCCTCAAGTGGATGACCTAAGGTTTATCAATCAGTGGGAGGCGTAGGATGAAGATGGTCTCTCTCAAACAACCCTGCAACCAAATAGCAAAGAGTCTCTTGTGTCCCCAACACACCCAATACAATGGTAAATTGTATAGGTGCACTAGTTCAGCGAAGAGATGGTGATACAAGTGCAATATGGATGGTAGACATAGGTATTTGTAATCTGAAAATATAAAAACAGCAAGGTAACTAATGATAAAAGTGAGCACAAATGGTATTGCAATGGTAGGAAACAAGGCATAGGGTTCATACTTTCACTAGTGCAAGTTCTCTCAAAAATAATAACATACTTGGATCATATAACTTTCCCTCAACATGTAACAAAGAGTCACTCCAAAGTCACTAATAGCAGAGAACAAACGAAGAGATTATTGTAGGGTACGAAACCACCTCAAAGTTATCCTTTCTGCTCGATCTATTCAAGAGTCTGTAGTAAAATAACATGAAGCTATTCTTTTCGTTCGATCTATCATAGAGTTCGTACAAGAATAACACCTTAAGACACAAATCAACCAAAACCCTAATGTCACCTGGATACTCCAATGTCACCTCAAGTATCTGTGGGCATGATTATACGATATGCATCACACAATCTCAGATTCATCTATTCAACCAACACAAAGTACTTCAAAGAGTGCCCCAAAGTTTCTACCAGAGAGTCAAGACAAAAACGTGTGCCAACCCCTATGCATAAGTTCACAACGGAACCCGCAAGTTGATCACCAAAACATACATCAAGTAGATCACGTGAATATCCCATTGTCACCATAGATAAGCACGGCAATACATACATCAAGTGTTCTCAAATCCTTAAAGACTCAATCCGACAAGACATCTTCAAAGGAAAAGCTCAAATCATCACAAGATAGTAGAGGGGGAGAAACATCATAAGATCCAACTATAATAGCAAAGCTCGCGATACATCAAGATCGTGCCATAGAGAGAACACGAGAGAGAGAGAGAGATCAAACACATAGCTACTGGTACATACCCTCAGCCCCGAGGGTGAACTACTCCCTCCTCGTCATGGAGAGCGCCGGGATGATGAAGATGGCCACCGGTGAGGGACACCACCCCCTCCGGCAGGGTGCCAGAACAGGCTCCCAAGAGGGTCTTGGTGCCTACAGAGGCTTGCGGTGGCGGAACTCCCGATCTATTGTGTTCCCCGAAGGTTTTAGGGTATATGGACTTATATAGGCGAAAGAAGCCGGTCGGGGGAGCCTCGAGGGGCCCACGAGGGTGGAGGGCACGCCCAGGGGGGTTGGGCGCGCCCCCCCTACCTCGTGGCCTCCTCGAAGCTTCCCTGACTTAAGCTGCACGTCTCTTGGATCACGTTCGTTCCAAAAATCACGCTCCCGAAGGTTTCATTCCGTTTGGACTCCGTTTGATTTTACCTTTTCTTCGAAACACTGAAATAGGCAAGAAAACAACAATTTGGGCTAGGCCTCCAGCTAATAGGTTAGTCCCAAAAATGATATAAAAGTGTATAATAAAGCCCATAAACATCCAAAATAGAAAATATAATAGCATAGAACAATCAAAAATTATAGATACGTTGGAGACATATCAGTAGGTATGGTGGCTGTTTTGAGGAAGATATAAGGAGGCTTATGTGTGACAGAGCGTATCGTATCACGGGGTTTGGATGCACCAGCGAAGTTTGCACCAACTCTCGAGGTGAGAAAGGGTAATGCATAGTACCGAAGAGGCTAGCAATGATGGAAGGGTGAGAGTGTGTATATTCCATGGACTTAACATTAGTCATAAAGAACTCACATACTTATTGCAAAAATTTATTAGCCATCGAAACAAAGTACTACACGCATGCTCCTAGGAGAAGGGTTGGTAGGAGTTAACCATCGCGCGATCCCGACCTCCACACAAAGGATGACAATCAAAAAATAAATCATGCTCCTACTTCATCACATAACGGTTCACCATTACGTGCATGCTTCAGGAATCACAAACCTCAACATAAGTATTTCTACTAATCCACAGTCACTCACTAGCATGACTCTAATATCACCACCTTTATATCACAAAACTGTTGCAAGGAACCAAACGTATCATATTCAGTGATCTACAAGTTTTATGTAGGATTTTATGATTAACCATGTGAATGACCAATTCCTGTCATCTCTCTAAATTGATATAAGTGAAGCAAGAGAGTTTAATTCTTTCTACAGAAGATATGCCCACGCTCTAACAAATATATGTGAAGCAAAAAAGCATTCTACAAATGGCGGTTTTCTGTGTGAAGAGAAACAGGCAATCCAAACTTCAAATGATATAAGTGAAGCACATGAAGCATTCTATAAAGCCATACTCAAAAGATTTAAGTGAGGTGCAAAGAGCATTCTGTAAATCATCCAAGGACTATCTCATACCAGCATGGTGCATAAAAGAAAAGTCAAAACTAAATGTAAAAGACGCTCCAAGACTTGCACATATCGCATGAACGAAATGAATCCGAAAACATACTGATACTTGTTGAAGAAAGAGGGGATGCCTTCCGGGGCATCCCCAAGCTTAGACGCTTGAGTCTCCTTGAATATTTACTTGGGGTGCCTTGGGAATCTCCAAGATTGAGCTCTTTCCTCTCCTCCTTTTCCTCATATCGAGACCTCCTCGATCAAACACTTCATCCACACAAAACTTCAACAGAAAACTCGGTAAGATCTGTTAGCATAATAAAGCAAATCACTACTCTAAGTACTGTTGCCAACCAATTCATATTTTGTTTTTGCATTGTGTCTACTGTAATATAGCTTTTACATGGCTTAATCCACTGATATAATTTGATAGTTTCATCAAAACAAGTAAACTATGCATCAAAAACAGAATCCGTCAAAAACATAACAGTCTGTAGCAATCTTAACATTCACCATACTTCTGGTACCCAAAAAATTCTACCAAAATTAGTAAAAATAAACAATTTGTACATCAAGACAGTGCAAAAAGTTACAGAACCTTTTGACATTCCAGTAAAAAATGTAAAATCGCGCACTACAGCCAAAGTTTCTGTCCTGCACCACACAAACCAACAAGCATTGTAAACATCCTAAAGGCAAACCTTGGCACATTATTTTTATAACACAATGGAATTGTACAAGGGGATAATTATTTTTGATGAAAATTTTCTGTAAATAAGATTCACAAAGTTTTCGTGAGCATGAACAAAGTTCAAGGAGCTCCCCCACTTCAACGATGCTTGTCTCTTTCACTTTCGCTTTTCTTTTTGAAAAGTTTTGGGTTCCCCTCTTTATTTTTTTTGTTTTTAAACTTCATAAAAGCACTCAACAGAAATAAATGACTCTCTAAAACTTCCGGGTTGTCTCCTTGGCAGCGCTTTCTTTAAAGCCATTAAGCTAGGCATATAGTGCTCAAGTAATGGATCCACCCGGATCCCTAGGTATATCAAAGCCAATTTTAATTAACAATGATTTGTGATTTAGTAGTGAGCACAAAGTAACATATATCAAGCAATGACGAAGTCTAACTCTCTTCCTATGCATCGGCATGTCATAAAAGAACAGTTCATGCACACATAGTAAAGGCCAATGCATAGTATAAGCAGTTTCTTGCAATTTTATCATATTAGAAACATAGAGAGGTGGAGATATAGTTCCTCTCTCATAATAATTGCAAGTAGGGGCATCAAGCACATGCATATCACATTCATCAAAATTATCATGTGCAATGGTAAAAGGCAACCCATCAATATAATCCTTAATAAGCACAAACTTCTCCGATATAGTGTAGTTTGGAGAATTCAAAAAGATAATAGGACTATCATGCGTGGGTGCAATAGCAACAATTTCATGTTTAACATAAAGAACTATAGCAAGTTCATCTCCATAAGCATAATCCATATTGGCATCATGGCCACAAGCATAGCAAGTATCATAAAAAAGGGGTATTTCAAGAGAATCATGGGATCATAACAATCATCATAGCAATCATCCTTCGGTAGGCACGAAGGGAAATTAAACAATGTATGAGTTGAAGAGTTACTCTCATTAGAAGGTGGGCACGGGTAGCTAATCCGCTCTTCCTCCTTTTGTTCTTCGCTCTCCTCATCATCATTTTCATCCAATGAGCTCACAATTTCATCAATTTCTTCTTCCATAGACTGCTGCAAAATATTAGTCTCTACTTGGACAGCGGAGGAGTCCTCAATATATGGTTTAACATAGGCATTAGAAGCATAATTATCGTAACAATATTTAAGTATGGCAAAAATTTCAGATTTGTAGAGAGTAGCATCATACTTTTCAATCAAAGAAGCAATTTAATAAGCACCCTTAAAAGCAACAAATTCTTCAATTTGTTGAACATCATAGTAATTATAAGCACCATTAGCATACGAAGATACGATTCCATTATCACTAAACTCACATTGGTAGGGAAGGTGTTTTTAGGGTTTTCAGAACAACAAGTAAAATCATATATTTCACATAAATTCCAAGCATAGCATTGCAAACAATGGATTTGATCCAGAAAAAGTTTCCCTTTATGAGACAAGCGGTGTCGCACATAACAAGCATGCTCATCTAAAGATTTGCCCTCAACTAAGCTAGTGGGTGTTTCAAAACGAGCACAAAGGGATCAAAGATGATCCAAGTAAAAAGCTTCAGGAATATGATAGATTTTGAGTGGTTCTTCAACCATTGGTTCAGTAGGTACAACTAATTTTTTTGGTATTTTGCGTTTCCTACCCATAAGTAAAGATAGAGAACAACTTAGAACAGCAAATAAAAGTTACTTAGTGATAAAGCAAACAAGCACACACGAGAATATTCACCCCACGCTATGACTCCCCGGCAACGGCGCCAGAAAAAGGTCTTGATAACCCACAAGTATAGGGGATCAATTGTAGCCTATTTCGATAAGTAAGAGTATCGAACCCAACGAGGAGATAAAGGTAGAACAAATATTCCCTCAAGTTCTATCGACCACCGATACAACTCTACGCATGCTTGATGTTCGCTTTACCTAGAACAAGTATGAAACTAGAAGGACTTTGTAGGTGTGATAGGATAGGTTTGCAACATAATAAAGAGCACGTAAATATAAACTAGGGGCTATTTAGATGAAGATGCAATAAAGTAAATATAGCGAGTGTGAAAAACTGGTGGTAGGAGTTGTGAAATTGTCCCTAAGCAATTGACTACTTTACTAGACCGATAGCAAGTTTTATGTGGGAGAGGCATAAGCTAACATACTTTCTCTTCTTGGATCATATGCACTTATGATTGGAACTCTAGCAAGCATACGCAACTACTAAAGATCATTAAGGTAAAACCCACCATAGCATTAAAGCATCAAGTCCCCTTTATCCCATACGCCACAACCCCCTTACTCGGGTTTATGCTTCTGTCACTCAAGCAACCCACTATAAGCGAATCATGAACATATTGCAACACCCTACAGCAGGAATCCCTCACGCTTGCGTGACACGAAGGGCACAATAGGACAGCAACATAACCACAAGCAAATTAAACCAATCATAGCAATTCACCAATCACCGGTAGGACAACGAAAATCTACTCAGACATCATAGGATGGCAACACATCATTGGATAATAATATGAAGAATAAAGCACCATGTTCAAGTAGAGGGTACAACGGGTTGCGGGAGAGTGGACCGCTGAATATAGAAGGGGGGAGGTGATGGAGATGTTGGTGAAGATGGCGGAGGTGTTGGTGTAGATCGCGGTTGAGGGAGTCCTGGATTAGGGGCTATCCAAACTACCGGACTATATACTTTGGCCGGACTGTTGGACCGTGAAGATACAAGACTCAAGACTTTGTCCCATGTCCGGATGGGACTCTCCTTTGCGTGGAAGACAAGCTTGGCAATCTGGATAATAGATTTCCTTCTTTGTAACCGACTCTGTGTAAACCCTAGCCCTCTCCGGTGTCTATATAACCCGAAGGGTTTAGTCCTTAGTGAGACAATCATAATCATCATAGGCTAGCTTCTATAGGGTTTAGCCTTTACGGTCTCGTGGTACATCAACTCTTGTAATACTCATATGATCAATATCAATCAAGCAGGAAGTAGGGTTTTACCTCCATCAAGAGGGCCTGAACCTGGGTAAAACATCGTGTCCCTTGCCTCCTGTTACCATTAGCCTTAGACACACAGATCGGGAACCCCTACCCGAGATCCGCCGGTTTTGACACCGACATTGGTGCTTTCATTGAGAGTTCCTCTGTGTCGTCGCTGCAAGGCTTGATGGCTCCTTCAATCATCAACAACAACACGGTCCAGAGTGAGATTTTTCTCCCCGGGCAGACCTTCGTGTTCGGCGGCTTCGCATTGCAGGCCAATTCACTTGGCCATCTGGAGTAGATCGACAGCTACGCCCCTGGCCATCATGTCAGATTCGAAAACTTGAACTACACGGCCGATACCCGCGGAGACTTGATATTTGATGGATTCGGGCCTACGCCAGGAGCGCCGAACAGTCACGACGAGCACGGCTTAGACCTGCTGTCTGACAATACTCGGGATGTCGCACTTGCAGGAGCTCCAGACCTAAATCTGGGGCAGATCGCGTCGTCCGAGGATGGGTGGATGGAACCAGCCCCGGAGGCCGCACACTCGTCGGCGGCAGAGCCGAGCACCGGCTTCACCCCTAAGGAAGCCTGTGTCACCGGACCCCCGGACTCGTGTCCGGTTGTAGGTTCCAATCCGCGCACCCCCGAGCCCGCCGAATCTGGTTGGGCTCCGGTAACGGAGTTCACCGCTGCGGATATTTTCCAGTACTCGCCCTTCGGCGACATGCCGAACTCACTAAAGTCTCTCTCTTTGTCAGGAGACTCTTGACTGAACTATGTCCGGCTCAAGGGGGAAGAAGGCAACGAGGAAATTCCTTGCCCACCCACCACCCACTTCATAGCCACTGTCGATGATGTATCAGACATGCTTGACTTCGACTCCGATAATACCAACGGTATGGACGCCGGCGCAGGAGACGATTCAGAACCACCACCAACGGGGCGCTGGACTGCCACCTCATCATACGATATATACATGGTGGATACGCCTAAGGAGGATGACGGCGACAAATCGGAGGACAAAACCCCAGGGCAAAAGCCAAAACGACGGCGCAGACGCCGCTCCAAGTCCAGCAACAGTAAAAATAGCGATAACAGCGCTAGAAAGATCGACACCCCATTCAACTTCGAGGGCAACAACGACCATATGGACCAAACATTGGAGGAGGATGAACCAGGTCACGCCGAACACAGCCCGGAGCAGACGCCCGATCACAGTGATCCCGAGGGATGAACTCATCAAACTGCCTCGGGACAAGAGCACAGTCCGGACGATGATGCATTCATCATCCCGGAAACACGCTTGGAACGAGATAACCTCCACAGAAGGCTTAAGGCCACTGCGAGAAGTCTAAAGAAGCAGAAGCGAAGGCTTAAGGCTGCATAGGAAACGCTCAATCGCGGATGGAATAAAGTGCTAGACACTAAAGAAAAGTATGGCGACGATCGCCACACAAAGAGCTATCCAAAACGCAAGCTGCTGCCAGAATTCGACGATGAGGCCGTTCCACCAAAGAACAATATGGCCAGGAGACCGGACCAACCACCTCGTAACCGCAATAGAGCAGCTACCAACGCCGCACATGATTTACGTGAGCTCATGGATAAAAAGGCCAGCGCGACCAGGTCCATCTATGGATCTAGAGGACACGCCCCAGCACAGGACTATGGTCACCAAAATGATCAGACTGATCGAGTACCAGTTCAGAATCAGCACCGGACACAACAACAGCCGACGGCATGCCACAACACGTCCAGATACAGAGGGGCTGCTCACCCTCTGTGCTTCACCGAAGAGGTACTGGACCACGAATTTCCACAGGGTTTTAAACCTGTGAACATAGAGGCATATGACGGAACGATAGACCCCGGGGTCTGGATTGAGGATTTTATCTTGCATATCCACATGGCCCGTGGAGACGACCTCCACGCCATCAAATACCTTCCCCTAAAGTTGAAGGGACCAGATCGACACTGGTTGAAAAGCCTCCCCGAAAATTCAATCGGAAGTTGGGAGGAACTCGAGGATGCTTTCAGGGCAAATTTTCAAGGGACCTATGTCCGGCCTCCAGACGCGGACGATTTAAGTCACATAATTCAACAGCCCGGAGAGTCCGCCCGTAAGCTTTGGAACAGATTCCTCACTAAGAAGAATCAAATTGTCGATTGTCCGGATGCCGAAGCCTTAGCGGCCTTCAAACACAGCATCCGGGACAAGTGGCTCGCCAGACACCTCGTCCAAGAAAAGTCGAGGACAATGGCAGCCTTAACAAGCCTTATGACCCGCTTTTGCACAGGTGAAGATAGCTGGTTGGCCCGTAGAGGCACCAGCGACCCAAGTACATCCGAAATCAGGGATGGCAACGGGAAGCCACAGTGCAATAAAAACAAACGCCAAAACAAGGAAGAAAGTCCGGACAACACAACGGTCAATGTCGGATTCAGGGGCTCTCGACCCGGTCAACAAAGGAAGCCATTTAAAGGCGGCAAAGAGGGACCATCTGGCCTGAACAAAGTCCTAGACAGACTGTGCCAAATTCATGGCACCCCTGAAAAACTTGTAAACCACACTCACAGAGAATACTGGGTCTTTAAGCAGGCCGGCAAATTAAATGCCGAACACAAGGGAAGAGAAACACCAAGTGAAGACGAGGATGAGCCTCGCCAGCAGAACACTGGGGGACAGAAAAAATTCTCACCAGAGGTAAAAACAATAAACATGATCCACGCGACTCACATATCCACAAGAAGGCGCGAACGCGCGCTCAGAGACGCACACGCTATAGAGCTCGTCGCCCCCAAGCTTAACCGCAGGTCGGCCTGCCCAATCACCTTCGATCACAGGGACTGCCCGACTAGTATGCGGCACGGAGGATCAGCTGCCTTGGTGCTCGACCTAATAATCGACGGATACCATCTCACTCGCGTCCTCATGGACGGCGGCAGTAGTCTTAACCCAATATACCAGGACACTGTCCGCAGGATGGGGATACACCCATCCAGAATCAGCCAAAGTAACACCACCTTTGAAGGGGTGATATCAGGCGTCGAAGCCCACTGCAGGGGCTCCCTCGTACTAGAGGTGATATTCGGCTCCCCAGGCAACTTCAGAAGCGAAGAACTACTCTTCGCCATCGCCCCCTCCAAAGTGGTTATCACGCATTGCTCGGGAGAACGGCCTTCGCCCGCTTTAATGCAGTACCGCACTACGCCTACCTTAAACTCAAGATGCCCGGTCCACGCGGCGTCATCAATGTTAACGGAAGTACAGAGCGTTCCCTATGCACCGAAGAATGTGCGACGGCTCTAGCAGCCGGACTCTAAGCGGCCTCTAATATATGAACGCATGATTGGTCGTTAAGACCACGGGCACGGTTAGACGAGCCTGGCAGCCCGGATAAACATGAGCCGGGCACTACACATGTAATCCCATAGAGGACACCAGGGGCTTCAAATATTCAATAAAGCCAACCTTCTTGCATGACCCTATTAACAGGCCAATGTCTTACACCTCTGCTATTCATTGACAATAGTCAACTCTTCGCACGCTTATGTCATACTCTTCTACATGAGTTTTCCTTTTTTACAGACATCATTCGTGCGATACCCTCCCAGGACATGGCACAACAGAGACAAAGGCGCAGACGTGCAGCAGGGCCCCACTCAAAGGTTTCTCTTTAGATTAAGCCCCTGTGTAAACCTTCTTTATTGTCTTTTGTTGCTTACACATCCCACGGGTACTAAACCTGCAGAGGATAATGTCGTTATTGGCATTTCGCCTCGGCAGACTAATGCACGTACCTGGAAATACAGGGTTCATAATAAAGGGTGTTACTCAACCCAGTATATGTTATCAAGTCCGAATACCTTCGAGAGTGTTCGGCGTCGCGAGTTTGGCCTTATATGCATCAGCTTCGAATCATGTCTTCGGTCAAATGTTGGGTTTGCCCGGCTCCTGGGTTTGCCGCCTTACGTTCCGTTCTTGTCGGCTAAGGCGGCCAAAGGAGAACTACTGCTATTGTGCCCTAGTTATTCCGGATGAGCACCTCTATAGAGAAAGCCGAAAACTGACTGTCATGATATAGCGAGAGACTGTTCAACCACTCGAAGACTTATCGGAATCTTTAGGATTCCTCCGCATTAACGAAGGACCATTTCCCGGTCATGTACACACGCGCCCGTATTTGGATGCACGCAAAGGTACCAGGGGCTACATAGTAGCCCCACCGTCAAACTCCTATGGCTAAGTGAAAGTGTTACAGCTATATAGTCCGGTTGCCTAGTTCGACGTGCGATCACCTCCTTAATGGACCAAGACGTTGGATCAAGTGTGATTACGCATATTTTTCGCGAACACCCCTGCATTGTATGCGTGGGGGGGCTGAAGCCAATGACTGCTAACTTTCAGATTACACATATACATAAAACGGCCGCACAGGAGGCACAATAACACTTTCGGGCAAAAAGTATAAACATAGCCTTCATAATTAAAATAGCATGGTTTTTACAATGAAACGATTTGTCACTCGAACATGACATTCTTCGAGCACTGAGCCTCTATTAAGCGAGCACCTTCTGTCACTTGCTCCAAGTAGTGCTCAGCCGGATCCTGGCCCCCCGCCGGATTCTGGGTCGCAATGATGGTGGCCTCCATATCTGTCCAATATGCTTTAACGCGGGCAAGAGCCATCCGTGCACCCTCTATGCACGTCGGCCTCTTTAGGGCATCGATCTGCGATACGGCACCAAGGAATTGTTGCACTAAACCAAAATAACTGTCCGGCTTAGGCCCTTTCAGCCATAAATGGTCTATTACAGACCGCATTGCAAGACCGGACAACCTATGAAGCTCAGCCATAGCAGCCATCCTCTCACTCAACGGCAATGGGCGCGTGGGAGCACTGAATTGCGACCAGAACAGCTTCTCCACTTCATTATCTTTTTGACCTTCGAAAAACTTGGCCGCATCAGCCGTACTCTTCTCCAAATCCGCATACGCGTCTGCAGGGCTCCAGCGTCGATCCAGGGGAGCATACTTTGGATCTAAAAACTTCATCCGCAATAAGTAGGGGTTTCCAGCCGTGATTTCTCCGGCCTGTTGAAGCTCCTCCCGCGCATCCCTAATGTCAAAACGCATCTCCTTGGCCGCATCAAGGGCCTTCTTCAGGTCAGCCTTATTCACCTGATTTTCTTTTTCAAGAAGCTCATACCGGTTGGCGGTGTTTTTTAGCTCCACAGCCATTTCGGCTATTTTGTCTTCGCTTCGGTGATGAGCAGCCTGTTCGGCTCTCAACTCTTCGGCCGCCTTTGGGGTAGCCGCATTGCTAGCCCGGGCCTGTTCCTTGGCCAGGGCAAGTTCCTCCCTAAGGGCTTCCACGGCAGCAGCACCATCTGCAGTCCAAGCATATCGCATTAATATTATGCTCCTCTCAATTTTTCTTATAAAAAATAATAAGGAAAGCAGAGCACATAACTTGTGACTCGTTAAGCCACTAGTTCACCAGTGTGATATCGGCATCAATAACTCCAATTTGCCTCCTCGGTTCGGCAATTTCAACGGACCGGTCGGCTGCCGGATCCCTAGAAACCTGCGCATACATAAAGCGCGATCATTACTTAACAATGTGATCCTCCGTTTGCCGCCTAGGGCTGGCAACCAGAGTCTCACGGGCTGCTATCCATATGGAGCACACCTAGCGTGTGCGTCACAGTCAAAAATTATGTATTTTTATTACATAACTCAAAGCCTCTGAGCAGGCTCGTAAAGGCTTCATTCAACCCGCTTGTGGCGGATGAAATCTTCTCAAGCACCGTGCTCATTAATGAACGGTGCTCCTCCGAGAGAGCAGCTCGCTCCAGAAGGCCCGTCAGTGTGTCCGGCCGGACGCCAAACTGTGTCGGACCCTTCTTATCGCCCCCCCCCCCCCCCCCCCCCCCCCCCCCGTGGGAGCCGAACGCTCCTGGCTCAGGGTGGCTGAAGTATTAGCTTCTGGCTTCGGCAGATCTGGACTCCTCCGTGACGACACCTCGGGGTCACCCGCCCCATGAGGCGGAGAGGTTGGTGGGGTCTCACTCTCCATCATCTCCGGAAGGAGATCCCCCGAAGACGAACTCTGTCGAGAAGAGCTGCTAGCCGGACTGCAACGAATGGATCATGGTTATTGTTCTCGGAGAAGGAAGCAGTACCTTTGTATTTAAGATTAACTTATAGCTCGGCTGAGGGCTGGCCCGTTGGTGGGCATGGCGCTGTGAGGACGCCCTTTGGGGCAGGGCCCCCTGGTGAAGCTTTCTTCCCTTGTCTGGGCACCTCCGTCTCCAAGTCTTAAGAGGCGGCCCTCTTCTTCACGCGAGGGGAGGAGGCCTTAGATTCCCCTCCCCGACTATCCTCCTTTGGGGAGGTAGCAATTCCCCCGGTTTGGATGTGCAATGTGTGAAGTTCTGCTTCTTTGTTCTTCCCTTTGCCTTTCCCCGAGGGCACTTTGCTTAGCACACGACCAAGCATCTTGGCTATGGTGGGACTAGGCGAGCCTTCGGGAAGTGGCGCCGGACACCTGATTCTCTCCGCCTTGCTGAGCCATTCCTGGCCAGGGAGGATTTTCAGAATAATGTTATGATAAAAATAAACAAAGTGTTCGGTTTCTGGGTTGCTTACTTGGGTATCTGGGCGATTGCAGCTCAGGCCCGCATCCTCGGTGGTGTCCGGACACTTCACTTGTGGTCCGAAGAATAACTTACACATCCCTTCGAGCGTGACACCGAAGAAGTGCAGAATAGTCCGTGGACCTTCCGGATTGAACTCCCACATCCGGAGAGGCGGGCGTTTGCATGGCAAGGTCCGTCGGACTAGCATTACCTGAATTACGCTTACAAGGCTGATGTCCCTCTCAAGAAGCTCCCGTATGCGGCTCTGCAGCATTGGTACATCGTTAGCAGCCCCCAATCTCGTCCTGCGTTGGCCCATGACGCCAGTTGAGGCGGAGGGCCAGAACAGAAGTCGGGGGCAGCCACCCACTTTGTGCCTCTGGGAGCCGTGACGTAAAACCACCTCCGCTTCCATAGATCGGACACCTCCGAGAAGGAGCCCTATGGCCATGGGGCGTCGGCGTTCCTGCTTATTACAGCACCTCCGCACTCCATGTGTCGCCCCTCAATCATCTTCGGCTTCACATTGAAGGTCTTGAGCCATAGGCCGAAGTGTGGGGTGACGTGGAGAAAGCTTCGCACACAACGATGAACGACGAGATATGAAGAATGGCGTCCGGAGCTAGATCATGAAAGTCTAGCCCGTAGTAGAACATGAGCCCTCTCATGAAGGGATCAAGAGTGAAGCCTAAGCCACGGAGGAAGTGAGAAACAAATACGACGCTCTCATTGAGCTCGGGGGAAGGGATGATCTGCCCTGGAGCAGGGAGCCTGTGCCTAATGTCGGTGGTTAGGTATCCAACCTCCCTAAGCTTCGCAATATCCTCCTCTGTGACAGAGGAAGCCACCCACCAGCCTTGAAGGTTGGATTCGGACATGATTGAAGATCCGGAGGGCTGGATCTTGGGCTTCGGGTGTTGGAACTCGAGGTGTGAAAAGGCGCAAGCGTGGTAGAAAAGAGGGATAGGCCTCGGCCCCTCTATAAAGGGGGTGAATATCAAGCGTCCTCAGCGTAACCGCTTGGGGCTTACCTAAAAACACGGAGTCATACCAACAGGCGTCGTAGGGTTGCACGCGCCCGTATTGATGGAAAATCCCACGATAAGGGGAACATGATCTCTGCTTTGGCAGGGTGTGCCAAAAAAACCGCCTCGCGACGCGTATCGAGGCAGGCTAAGGAAAACCGGTTCGTGTTGGACCGGACCACGGCGTAAGAGCACACCATACCAAATACTGCGAGCAGATCAGATTTATGAACCGCTATGCTCTCTATGGAGGTGTGCGGAAATTATCTCGCAAAGCTGGACACAATCCATGAATCTGCTTCGGTGTACTCGGAGATGGAACCCGCCTTGCAATGCCGAAGACAAACTGCGCGCCGGACTCATCGTCATTGAAGCCTGGTTCAGAGGCTACTGAGGGAGTCATGGATTAGGGGGTATCCAGACTGCCGGACTATATACTTTGGCCGGACTGTTGGACCGTGAAGATACAAGACTCAAGACTTTGTCTCGTGTCCGGATGGGACTCTCCTTTGCGTGGAAGACAAGCTTGGCGATCCGGATAATAGATTTCCTTCTTTGTAACCGACTCTGTGTAAACCCTAGCCCTCTCCAGTTTCTATATAAACCGGAGGGTTTAGTCCTTAGAGAGACGATCATAATCATCATAGGCTAGCTTCTAGGGTTTAGCCTCTACGATCTCGTGGTAGATCAACTCTTTTAATACTCATATCATCAATATCAATCAAGCAGGAAGTAGGGTTTTACCTCCATCAAGAGGGCCTAAACCTGGGTAAAACATCGTGTCCCTTGCCTCCTATTACCATTAGCCTTAGACGCACAAATCGGGACCCCCTACCCGAGATCCGCCGGTTTTGACACCGACAGCGGTGATGATGATGGCCCCGGCGGCGTTCCGGCGCCACCGGAAGCAAGGGGGAGAGAGCCCCCCTTCTTCTTCTTCTTCCTTGACCTCCTCTCTAGATGGGAGAAGAGTTTCCCCTCTGGTCCTTGTCTCCCATGGCATGGGAGGGGCGAGAGCCCCTCCGAGATTGGATCTATCTCTCTGTCTTTCTCTGTTTCTGCGTTCCCAGATTCTGCCCTTTCACCGTTTCTTATATATCCGGAGATCCGTAACTCCGATTGGGTTGAAATATTCACCAAGATTTTTCTCCGAAAATTAGCTTTCTTGCAGCAAAAGAAGAGCATCAACCGCCTTACGGGGTGCCCACGAGGGCAGGGTGCGCCTGCCCCCCGGGGCGCGCCCCCTGCCTCGTGGCCCCCTCGGGCACCGTCTCACGTTGATTTTTCTTCCCAAAAAATCATAAATATTCTAAAAATATTCTCTGTCCATTTTTATCCTGTTTGGACTCCGTTTGATATGGGGTTTCTGTGAAACATAAAACATGCAACAAACAGGAACTGGCACTAGGCACTGGATCAATGTGTTAGTCCCAAAAATAGTATAAAAAGTTGCCAAAAGTATATGAAAGTTGAATAATATTGGCATGGAACAATCAAAAATTATAGATACGATGGAGATGTATCAATGACATATCGATGTGTGTCATAGTAGGGTCTGTCCGACTCGGACCTTATCTCAACTCGGATCCGACTACATCGAATCCGACCAGACATTTCCAAGTCCATATTATCCGGTTAGCATCCAATGCTCCATGGCTAGTGAGACCGAGCCATCGACCGTGTCATATGCTAGTCTAGTCGGCTGCGCGTCCACACAGCCTTTTCGACTAGGGACCTTTTAGGACAGTCGTCATACAATGCATAGTCCCACAAACAAGTCACGTACTTGCTGATACACATGATGGATAATGACCAAGGACTATCTTTATTCATAAACACATAGGAAATATCATCATACATGATTGCCTCTAGGGCATATCTCCAACAATCTCCCACTTGCACTAGAGTCAATCAAATAGACATCGAATGCCCATAGCTCTAACGTGCCCCTCATGCTTGGGTTGTGGAAGCGGCTTAGTCAACGGATCTACAACATTTGCGTCAGTGTGAATTTTGCATAAGTCTACATCACCATTCTTTACGATCTTTCGTATCAGGTGATATTTTCGATCTATGTGTCTGACCTTGTGGTGATTCCTCGGCTCCTTGGCTTGTGCGATGGCATCAGGATTATCACAATAAAGGTCCAACAGTTTTACCGAGGCTGGGAAAATACCAAGATCATCGATAAAATGCCGGATCCAAACACCTTACTTTGCAGCTTCACAAGCCGCAATGTATTCGGCTTCTGTGGTAGAATCGGCCACTATATCTTGCTTGGAACTCATCCAGCTCACTGCCCCTCTGTTCATGACGTACACGAATCCAGACTGTGATCGACAATCATCTATGTCGGTTTGGAAACTAGCATCAGCGTAACCCCTTACGACGAGCTCTTCCTCACCTCCATAAACTAGAAACATCTCTTTAGTCCTTTTCAGGTACTTCAAAATAGTCTTTACCGCTGCCAGTGACTCTCACCTGGGTTGTCCTGGTAGCTACTTGTTAGGCTTATTGCAAAAGCAACATCAGGCCTTGTACATATCATGGCATACATGATGGATCCGATTGCCGAGGCATACGGAATCCTACTCATCCTGCTTTGCTCATCAGATGTGGAAGGACTCTGAGTCTGCTTAGCCTTATATCATGTGAGTGGCAAGAACCCTTTCTTCGCCTCACTCATGTTGAACCGCTTCAACAATTTATCTATGTACGTGCTCTGGCTCAAGCCAAGCAGCCTCCTTGATCTATCTCTATAGATCTTAATGCCTAAAATATAGACTGCCTCACCAAGGTCCTTCATCAAAAACTTGCCATTCAATGACTCCTTGACCGAGTTTAGCATGGAAACATCATTTCCGATCAGTAGTATGTCATCCACCTACAAGATCAAAAATACTATCGAGCTCCCACTTAACTTATTGTATAAAGAAGCGTCCTCTTCGCTTTTGATGAAACCGAGATTAGTGGCGACCTCATCAAAACGAATATTCCAGCTCTGAGATGCTTGCCTCAACCCATAAATGGATCTCTTGAACTTGCATACCTTACTAGTGCTAGTCAGATCAACAAAACTCTCGGGCTGTATCATATACACGTCCTCGGTTAAATTTCCGTCAAGGAAAGCCATTTTGACATCGATCTGCCATATCTCGTAATCGAAATATGCAGCTATAGCTAGTACGATCCTCACCGACTTCAACATCGCTACCGGTGAGTAAGTCTCGTCGTAGTCAATTCCTTGAACTTGTCCATAACCTTTAGTGACAAGCCGAGCTTTGTGGATCTGAACATTTCCATCCACATCGGTTTTCTTCTTAAAGACCCATTTGCAACCAATGGCAGTTACGCCAGGGGGCGGATCAACCAAGTCCTAGACTTGATTCTCATCCATGGACTTTAACTCAGATCTCATGGCCTCCAGCCATGCCTCGGAATCTGGGCTCACCATCGCTTCCCCATACGTGATCGGCTTGTCGCTTTCTAGCAACAATACATCATGCACTCTGCGCAATCTTTCCGACCTCCATGGTTCCGGTGTCGCTTCCACTATGGGTTCCCTGACTGACTCCGGTATGATCTCATCACCAGCCAAGCCGTCCCTGAGTGGTCCTCAAATTTCTTCGAGTTGAACCGTCCTCCCACTGGCCTCCCAAATTAGAAACTCTTTCTCAAGGAAAACCCCGTTCCAAGCAACAAACACTTTGTTCTCTTCCCGGTTGTAGAAGCTATATCCCAATGTTTCCCTCGGATATCCCACGAATATGCATTTATCCGATTTAGGTGTAAGCTTGTCTGACATAAGTCGCTTGACAAATGCTTCACAACCCCAAATCTTTAGAAAAGACAAATTGGGACTCTTCCCGGTCCACATCCCATGTGGTGTCTTGTCTACGGATTTTGATGGTACCCTGTTAAGTGTGAAAGCTGCAGTTTCTAGAGCGTATCCCCAGAATGACAAGGGTAAATCCGATTTGCTCATCATAGACTGGACCATGTCCAACAAGGTCATATTCCTCCGTTCCGACACGCCGTTTCTCTATGGCGTACCTGGAGGTGTGAGCTGAGGTACTATACCTCGGCTTTTCAGATGATCATCAAACTCCTGGCTCATGTACTCACCTCCATGATCAGATCGTAGAAGTTTTATAGTCTTGTCAAGCTGATTCTTGACCTCGTTCTGAAACTCTTTGAACTTTTCAAAAGTCTCCGACTTGTGCCTCATCAAATAGATATATCCATATCTACTCAAGTCGTAGGTAAAAGTCATGAAGTACTGATAGCCACCTCTGGCAGTTGTGCTCATTGGACCACACACATCACTATGTATAAGTTCCAATAGCTCGGACGCCCTCTCACAACTCTTTGCGAAAGGAGACTTAGTCATCTTGCTGAGCAAGCATGATTCACATGTCTCAAACGACTCAAAGTCGGACGAAGTTAGGAGCCCATCATCATGGAGCTTCTTCATGTGTTTCAGACTAATGTATCCAACCGGCAATGCCAGAAGTATGTCGGATTTATCTCATTAGGCTTATGCCTCTTGACATTCACGTTATAGACCGGTTCCTGTTCTAGATTCAATATAAAAAGCCCATCAACGATGGGTGCATAGTCGTGTAACATACCATTCAAAAATATCGAACAACCATTGTCCTTTAAATTGAATTCATAACCTTGATTAATCAAAGATGAGGCAGAAATAATGTTTCGACTAAGTGCAGGAATGTAATAACAATTATTCAATTCCATAATGAATCCGGAAGGAAGCTGGAGCTGCATCGTGCCGACCTCCAACGCAGCAACTCTTGCTTTGTTGCCGACCCTGATGTCAATCTCCCCTTGTGCGCATGCCTAGTTCTTACCAGCCCCTGCATCGAGTTGCAAATATGAACAACCGATCCGGTATCAAATACCCAAGAGCTACTTGATATGTCTCCAACGTATCTATGATTTTTGATTGCTCCATGCTACTTTATCTACTGTTTTGGACTATATTGGGCTTTATTTTCCACTTTTATATTATTTTTGGGACTAACCTATTAACCGGAGGCCCAGCCCAGAATTGCTGTTTTTTGCCTATTTCAGTGTTTCGAAGAAACGGAATATCAAACGGAGTCCAAACGGAATGAAACCTTCGGGAACGTGATTTTCCAACCAAACGTGATCCAGGAGACTTGGACCCTACTCCAAGAAGTGCCAGAGGCAGTCACGAGGATGGAGGGCGCCCCCATGGGTGCGCCTCCCTACCTCGTGGGCCCCCTGACGCTCCACCAACGTACTCCTTCCTCCTATATATACCTACGTATCCCCGAACGATCAGAACAGGAGCCAAAAACCTAATTCCACCGCCGCAACCTTCTGTATCCACGAGATCCCATCTTGGGGCCTGTTCCGGAGCTCCGCCGGAGGGGGCATCCACCACGGAGGGCTTCTACATCAACACCATAGCCCCTCCGATGAAGTGTGAGTAGTTTACTTCAGACCTTCGGGTCCATAGCTAGTAGCTAGATGGCTTCTTCTCTCTTTTTGGATCTCAATACAATGATCTCCCCCTCTCTCGTGGAGATCTATTCGATGTAATCTTCTTTTTGCGGTGTGTTTGTTGAGACCGATGAATTGTGGGTTTATGATCCAATATTATCTATGGAAAATATTTGATTCTTCTCTGAATTCTTTTATGTATGATCAAGGTTTTAAATAGCGGCCGCTATGACCGCTATTGCGCCCGCAACAGCGGTAGCGCCACCATAACGCTACTTGTTACAGGCTGCGCTAGGAAATAGCGCGATTGGGACGATGCGGGTGCAATATCGCGTGTGAGGCCACAATAGCGGGCTTTTTCGTAGTGCTGGGTTGCGGTCATAGCAGACTACCGAGAAAAAAATGGGCTAGCGTATAAATTTGAGACACACACACACCCAATACTAGACCTAAATCGAGCCACTCCTCGTCCTCTTCGCTTGGCGGCCGACGTCAACCAGCAGCAGCGGCAAACAACAGATCTGGCGAACTGCGTTGCTGCCGGCAACCAGCAACCACCATTGCCCCCTCTCCCTTCCTCCTCTTCACCTCTCTCTCACCTCGATCTCTCTCATCTCTCTGCCCTCTCTACAGGATCCGAGTCGCCGCCTCAAGCTCCTACCGCCGACGCCCCCATGGACAGCCACAGCCTGGATCCGCCCCGCCGTCCTCAAGCCTCGCCGCCGGTCATCCCGTGCCTCCCAGCCGCCTACTACAATCACCGGCGCCGCCCCGTCTGCCTGCGGCATTGACTCGAGCGACTCGAGTGCCTTGCTCCGCCAGCGCCACCCTGCCTGCCTGCGTTGTTGACCCGAGCGGCTCGAGCGCCCCGCTCTGTTTATACTGATCGAGATCCTCCATCAATACAATTATCATGCTGCCATGTAGCACACAGTTATAGTTACAATGGACAAAGTTAGAAGGAGCTCCGCTCATGAAACGATTGTCTTAATAATTCTGGTGATTAAAGTAGTATACATAGCAGTGGTATAAGTCTGCAAGTTTTGTCAAGTTCGATAACAGCCACGTGACCTTGAGAAAAGAACAGTGTTCTTCCTGTATGATGCCCAATGTGCAATGCCCCGGGCCATTCAAAATCTTGTTGCTGATTTCTTTTGCACATGCAGTGTTAAATTCAGCTTACTTTTAATTTTTTTTGTACTGCCTTCTTAAATTCAGTTTACTACTTATGTATAAATGATAAATATTAAATTTAAGGGTCAAATTTGTTGTCAACGATGTCAAAATATGCACAATAATCTGAAATTTATGAGTACTTTTACAAATCCGCTATGCGCACATGGCGTCCGCAATATCACCCGCAATCCGCAGTCCGCTATGCCGACCCCAATCCGCTACCATCCCGCTATCCGCTATTTAAAACCTTGTGTATGATTGAGTTATCTTTGCAAGTCTCTTGGAATTATCCTTTTTGGTTTGGCCAACTAGATTGGTAGTTCTTGCAATGTGAGAAGTGCTTAGCTTTGGGTTCAATCTTGCGGTGTCCTTTCCCAGTGACAGAAGGGGCAGCAAGGCACGTATTGTATTGTTGCCATCGAGGATAACAAGATGGACTTTTTATCATATTGCATGAATTTATCCCTCTACATCATGTCATCTTGCTTAAGGCGTTACTCTGTTTTTACTTAATACTCTAGATGCATGCTGGATAGCAGTCGATGAGTGGAGTAATAGTAGTAGATGCAGAATCGTTTCGATCTACTTGTCTTGGACGTGATGCATATGTACATGATCATTGCCTAGATATACTCATAACTATGCTCAATTCTGTCAATTGCTCAACAGTAATTTGTTCACTCACCGTAGAATACTTATGCTCTTGAGAGAAGCCACTAGTGAAACCTATGGCCCCCGGGTCTATTCTCATCATATCAATCTCTATCACTTTATTTACTTGCTTTGCTTTTACTTTGCCTTTTACTTTTTTACTTTGCTTCTATCTATCAAAAATACCAAAAATATTATTTATCATCTCTATCAGATCTCACTCTCGTAAGTGACCGTGAAGGAATTGACAACCCCTAATCGTGTTGGTTGCGAGTAGCTATCGTTTTGTGTAGGTACGAGGGACTTGTGCGTGGTCTCCTACTAGATTGATACCTTAGTTCTCAAAAACTGAGGGAAATACTTACGCTACTTTGCTGCATCATCCTCTCCTCTTCGGGGAAATCCAACGCAGTGCTCAAGAGGTAGCAAGAAGAATTTCTGGCACCGTTGCCGGGGAGGCTCACGCAAGCAAGTCAACTATACCAAGTACCCATCACAATCCCTATCTCCCGCATTACATTATTTTCCATTTGCCTCCCGTTTTCCTCTCCCCCACTTCACCCTTGCCGTTTTATTCGCCCTCTCTTTCCCAATCTCCTCCTCTCTTTCCCGATTGCCTTTTCCCGTTGCCTTTCTATTTGCTTGTGTGTTGGATTACTTGTTGCCATGGCGCAAGATAATACCAAGTTGTGTGATTTCTCGAATACCAATAATAATGATTTCCTTAGTACCCCGATTGCTCCTCTTAATAATGATGAGTCTTCTGAAATCAATACCACTTTGCTGAATCTTGTTATGAAAGATCAATTCGCCAGCCTTCCTAGTGAAGATGCCGCTACTCATCTAAACAATTTTGTTGATTTGTGTGATATGCAAAAGAAGAAAGATACGGATAACAATATTGTCAAATTGAAGTTATTTCCATTTTCACTTAGAGATCGTGCTAAAGTTTGGTTTTCGTCTTTGCCTAAAAATAGTATTGATTCTTGGAACAAGTGCAAAGATGCTTTTATCTCTAAGTATTTTCCTCCCGCTAAGATCATCACTCTTAGGAACTCATGAATTTTAAACAACTTGATCATGAGCATGTTGCCCAATCTTGGGAAAGAATGAAATTAATGCTTCGCAATTACCCTACTCATGGTTTGAATTTATGGATGATCATACAAAAAATTTATGCCAGATTGAATTTTGCTTCTAGAAATCTTTTAGATTCAGCCGCAGGAGGCACGTTTATGGAAATTATGTTAGTATACGCTACAAAATTGCTTGATAATATTATGGCTAATTATTTTCAATGGCACACCGAAAGATCTTCTAGTAAAAAAGTGCATGCTATAGAAGAAATCAATGTTTTGAGTGAAAAGATGGATGAACTTATGAAGATGTTTGCTCCTAAAAATACTCCTCTTGATCCCAATGATATGCCTTTGTCTACTTTACTTGAGAATAGTAATGAATCTATGGATGTGAATTTTGTTGGTAGGAATAGTTTTGGAAACAACGCGTATAGAGGGAATTTTAATCCTAGGCCTTATCCTAGTAATCCTTCTAATAATTATGGAAATTCCTATAACAACTCTTATGGAAATTTTAATAAGATGCCCTCTGAATTTGAGAGTAGTGTTAAAGAGTTTATGAATTCACAAAAGAATTTTAATGCTTTGCTTGAAGAGAAATTGCTTAAAGTTGATGATTTGGCTAGGAACGTTGATAGAATTTCACTTGAAATTGATTCTTTAAAGCTTAGATCTATTACTCCTAAGCATGATATCAATGAGTCTCTCAAAGCCATGAGAATTTCCATTGATGAGTGCAAGGAAAGAACCGCTAGGATGCATGCTTCCGAAGATGCCTTTATTAAAGCGTGTTCTTCCAATTCCTATGAAAATCAAGATGAAGATCTAAAAGTTATTGATGTGTCCCCCATTAAATCTTTATTTTGCAATATGAATCTTGATGAAACTGAAGATTGTCTTCCTTTACCTAGAAGGCGTTTTAAGAATTTGGAATTTCTAGATCTTGATGATGAATTTGATGAAAGTGGGATTGAAATAAATAAAAACCAAGATGTTGCTAAACCCACTATTTTGGATCTCAAGGAATTTAATTATGAAAATTGCTCTTTGATTGGTTGTATTTCCTTGTTGCAATCCGTGCTAGATTCTCCTCATGCTTATAGTCAAAATAAGGCCTTTACCGAACACATTCTTGATGCCTTGATTATGAAGAAAAACTTGAGTTGAAAGTTTCTATCCCTACAAAACTCTATGATGAGTGGGAACCTACTACTAAAATTAAAATTAAAGATTATGAGTTTCATGCTTTGTGTGATTTGGGTGCTAGTGTCTCTACTATTCCCAAAACTTTATGTGATTTGCTAGATTTCCGTGATTTTGATGATTGCTCTCTAAACTTGCATCTTGCGGATTCCACTATTAAAAAACCTACGGGAAGAATTAATGATGTTCTTATTGTTGCAAATAGGAATTATGTGCCCGTAGATTTTATCATTCTTGACATAGATTGCAATCCTTCATGTCCTATTATTCTTGGTAGACCTTTCCTTAGAACGATTGGTGCAATTATTGATATGAAGGAAGGGAATATTCGATTCCAATTTCCCTTAAAGAAGTGCATGGAACACTTCCCTAGAAAGAAAATAAAATTACCATATGAATCTATCATGAGAGCCACTTATGGATTGCCTACCAAAGATGGCAATACCTAGATCTATCCTTGCTTTTATGCCTAGCTAGGGGCGTTAAACGATAGCGCTTGTTGGGAGGCAACCCAATTTTATTTTGTGTTTTTTGCTTTTGCTTCTGTTTAGGAATAAATAATCCATCTATCTTCTGTTTGGATGTGGTTTTATCTTTTAGTTAGTGTTTGTGCCAAGTAGAACCTATAGGATAACCTACGATGATAGTTGATTTGATTCTGCTGAAAAACAGAAACTTTGCACGCACAAATATAATTTTGTTAAATCACAGGAACGTGCTTTTGCGTTGATTCTTTTTGCTGCTGTTCAATAAACAAATTGTCCAGGACTTCATATTTTGGTAGAATTTTTAGAGTTCCATAAGTTTGCGTTAGTTACAGATTGCTACAGACTGTTCTGTCTTTGACAGATTCTGTTTTACGTGTGTTGTTTGCTTATTTCAATGAATCTATGGCTAGTAAAATAGTTTATAATCCATAGAGAAGTTGGAATACAGTAGGTTTAACACCAATATAAATAAAGAATGAGTTCATTACAGTACCTTGAAGTAGTCTTTTGTTTTCTTTCTCTAACGGAGCTCACGAGATTTCTGTTGAGTTTTGTGTTGTGAAGTTTTCAAGTTTTGGGTGAATTCTTTTGATGGATTATGGAACAAGGAGCGGCAAGAGCCTAAGCTTGGGGATGCCCATGGCTCCCCCAAGATAATCCAAGGACACCAAAAAGTCAAAGCTCGGGGATGCCCCGGAAGGCATCCCCTCTTTCGTCCACTTCCATCGGTAATTTACTTGGAGCTATATTTTTATTCACCACATGATATGTGTTTTGCTTGGAGCGTCTTGTATTATTTGCATCTTTGCTTGTTAGTTTACCACAATTATCTTTGCTGTACACACCTTTTGAGAGAGCCATACATGAGTTTGAATTTGATAGAATGCTCTATGTGCTTCACTTATATCTTTTGAGCTTGATAATTTTGCTCATAGTGCTTCACTTATATCTTTTGAGCGTAATAATTTTTGCTCTAGTGCTTCACTTAGATCTTTTAGAGCACGGTGGTAATTTGTTTTAAAGAAACTATTGATCTCTCATGCTTCACTTAGATTATTTTGAGAGTCATTAATAGCATGGTAGTTTGCTTAATGTTAATATACTTAGTGTTCAAGACATGTGAAACTTTCTTTTGAGTAAATTGAATACTAAGATAAGTTTGATGCTTGATAATTGTTTTGAGATATGGAGGTGATAATATCGAAGTCATGCTAGTTGGGTAATTGTGAATTTGAGAAAGGCTTGTGTTGAAGTTTGCAAGTCCCGTAGCATGCACGTATGGGTAAAGTTGTGTAACAAATTTGAAACATGAAGTGTACCTGGCTTGTGCATCCTTATGAGTGGCTGTCAGGGACGAGTGGTGGTCTTATCCTACCAATCTATCCCCCTAGGAGCATGCGCGTAGTACTTGAATTTTTGATGGCTTCTAAATTTTTGCAATAAGTATATGAGTTCTTTTGACTAATGTTGAGTCCATGGATTATACGCACTCTCACCATTCCACCTTTGCTAGCCTCTTCGGTACCGTGCATTGCTCTTTCTCACCTTGAGAGTTGGTGCAAACTTCGTCGGTGCATCCAAACCCCGTGATACGATACGCTCTATCACACATAAACCTCCTTATATCTTCCTCAAAACAGCCACCATACCTACCTATCATGGCATTTCCATAGCCATTCCAAGATATATTGCCATGCAACTTCCATAATCATCATGGCATACATTACTTTTGTCATATTGCCATCACATGATCATGTAGTTGACATCGTATTTGTGGCAAAGCCACCATGCATTATTTTTCATACGTGTCACTCTTGATTCATTGCACCATCCCGGTACACTGCCGGAGGCATTCATATAGAGTCATACTTTGTTCTAAGTATCGATTTGTAATTGTTGAGTTGTAAGAAAAAATAAAAGTGTGATGATCATCATTATTAGAGCATTGTCCCAAAGTGAGGAAAGGATGATGGAGACTATGATTCCCCCACAAGTCGGGATGAGACTCCGGACGAAAAAAAAGGGGAGGCCAAAAAAAAGAGAAATGCCCAAATAAAAAAATGAGAGAAAAAGAGAGAAAGGACAATGCTACTATCCTTTTACCATACTTGTGCTTCAAAGTAGTACCTTGTTCTTCATGTAGCGAGTCTCATATATTGTGCTTCAAAGTAGCACCAAGATCTTCATGATAGTGAGTCTCATAAGTTATCTTTTTATACTAGTGGGAATTTTTCATTATAGAACTTGGCTTGTATATTCCAATGATGGGCTTCCTCAAAATGCCCTAGGTCTTCGTGAGCAAGCGAGTTGGATGCACACCCACTAGTTTTCTTTTGTTGAGCATTCATAGCTCTAGTGCATCTATTGCATGGCAATCCCTACTCCTAATGTTGACATCAATTGATGGGCATCTCCATAGCCCGTTGATTAGCCTTGTCAATGTGAGACTTTCTCCTTTTTTGTCTTCTCCACACAATCCCCATCATCATATTCTATTCCACCCATAGTGCTATATCCATGGCTCGCGCTCATGTATTGCGTGAAGGTTGAAAAAGTTTGAGATTATTTGAGTATGAAACAATTGCTTGGCTTGTCATCGGGGGTATAGAAGTTGGGAACATCTTTGTGTGACGAAAATGAAGCATAGCCTAACTATATGATTTTGTAGGGATGAACTTTCTTTTGACATGCTATTTTGAGAAGACATGATTGCTTTGATTAGTATGCTTGAAGTATTATTATTTTTGTGTCAATATGAACTTTTGTCTTGAATCTTTCGGATCTGAATATTCATATCCCAATTAAGAAGATTTATATTGAAATTATGCCAATGTATCACTCCGCACCAAATTTTTTTTTATCATTTACCTACTCGAGGACGAGCAGGAATTAAGCTTGGGGATGCCTGATACGTCTCCAACGTATCTATAATTTTTGATTGCTCCGTGCTACTTTATCTACTGTTTTGGAATATATTGGGCTTTATTTTCCACTTTTATATTATTTTTGGGACTAACCTATTAACCGGAGGCCCAGCCCAGAATTGTTGTTTTTTGCCTATTTCAGTGTTTCGAAGAAACGGAATATCAAACGGAGTCCAAACGGAATGAAACCTTCGAGAACGTGATTTTCCAACCAAACGTGATCCAGGAGACTTGGACCCTACTCCAAGAAGTGCCAGAGGCGGTCACGAGGGTGGAGGGCGCCCCCTGGGCGCGCCCCCCTACCTCGTGGGCCCCCTGACACTCCACCGACGTACTACTTCCTCCTATATATACCTATGTATCCCCGAACGATCAAAACAAGAGACAAAAAACTAATTCCACCGCCGCAACCTTCTGTATCCACGAGATCCCATCTTGGGGCCTGTTCCGGAGCTCCGCCGGAGGGGGCATCCACCACGGAGGGCTTCTACATCAACACCATAGCCCCTCCGATGAAGCGTGAGTAGTTTACTTCAGACCTTCGGGTCCATAGCTAGTAGCTAGATGGCTTCTTCTCTCTTTTTGGATCTCAATACAATGATCTCCCCCTCTCTCGTGGAAATCTATTCGATGTAATCTTCTTTTTGCGGTGTGTTTGTTGAGACCGATGAATTGTGGGTTTATGATCCAGTATTATCTATGGAAAATATTTGATTCTTCTCTGAATTATTTTATGTATGATTGAGTTATGTTTGCAAGTCTCTTCGAATTATCCTTTTTGGTTTGGCCAACTAGATTGGTAGTTCTTGCAATGGGAGAAGTGCTTAGCTTTGGGTTCAATCTTGCGGTGTCCTTTCCCAGTGACAAAAGGGGCAGCAAGGCATGTATTGTATTGTTGCCATCGAGGATAACAAGATGGGGTTTTTATCATATTGCATGAATTTATCCCTCTACATCATGTCATCTTGCTTAAGGCGTTACTCTATTTTTACTTAATACTCTAGATGCATGCTGGATAGCGGTCGATGAGTGGAGTAATAGTAGTAGATGCAGAATCGTTTCGATCTACTTGTCTTGGACGTGATGCATATATACATGATCATTGCCTAGATATACTCATAACTATGCTCAATTCTGTCAATTGCTCAACAGTAATTTGTTCACCCACCGTAGAATACTTATGCTCTTGAGAGAAGCCACTAGTGAAACATATGGCCCCTCGGTCTATTCTCATCATATCAATCTCTATCACTTTATTTACTTGCTTTGTTTTTACTTTGCATTTTACTTTTTACTTTGCTTCTATCTATCAAAAATACCAAAAATATTATTTATCATCTCTATCAGATCTCACTCTCGTAAGTGACCGTGAAGGGATTGACAACCCCTAATCGCGTTGGCTGCGAGTAGCTATCGTTTTGTGTAGGTACGAGGGACTTGTGCATGGTGTCCTACTGGATTGATACCTTGTTTCTCAAAAACTGAGGGAAATACTTATGCTACTTTGCTGCATCATCCTCTCCTCTTCGGGGAAATCCAACGTAGTGCTCAAGAGGTAGCACTACTAGGTATGTCAACAAGGTAAATGTCTATAACATATGCAACAAGTGTACCTTTGCCTGAAGCAGCATTCCCGGCCTTCTTGCCATGCTCTGCAAGCCACTTGCTATAGTTTATCTTCCAGTGACCGGTCTCCTTGCAGTGATAACAAATGGTCTTCGAGTCCGGTCCAGACTTTGGCGCAGCGGCGAAGGTTACCGTCTCCGTGCCCTTTGCCTTGGACTTTTTCTTGGACCAACTCTTCTTGAACTTAGCCGATTTCTGCACCATCAACACTTGATGCGTCCTTTCTTAATATCCTACTCTACCACTTTGAGCATCCCATGCAATTCAGTGAGCTTCTTATCCATGCCATGCATATGATAGTTCAGGATGAACGTCCCATAGCTTGGCAGAAGAGAACCCAGAACTCCATCAGTAGCCAGCTCATCCAAGAGCGGGAAGCCCAACCGATCCAAAGCTTGCACATATCTGATCATCTTGATCACATGTGGGCTTAGTGGATCACCTTCCTTCATCTTGCAATCCATCAAGGATCGCTAAACGTTGAACCTTTCGGTCCTAGCCTGTGTCTGAAACATGCTCTTGAGACTCTCGATCATATCGTAAGCCTCAACATTTTTGAAATGTTGTTGCAAATCGGGCTCCATACAAGCCAGCATCAGACAGCTGATCTCCATTGATTCATCAATGAGTTTCTGGTAGGCATTCTTAGTTGTGGCATTAGCATCATCGGCAGGTTCCTCTAGAAGTGGATCCTCTAGAACATGTTCGTTTTTTATCATGCTTGAGAACAATTCTCAAATTTCTATACCAGGTGGTAAAGTCTGTTCCATTCAGTTTATCCTTTTCCAGAATTGATTTCAATGCAAAGTTGGGTTGAGCAGGTGGTACCATAGATCTACAACAGAAGATATGTAATCACTAAGCAATGTGTTTATGTAGAGTAATTCAAGCCTAAACAGAAATACTCCCACTGAAGTCAGCATCCCTCCGCAGACTCTTAGTGATTCAGGATCCGACTAGCGCATGCGATTAGTGAACTTTAGCATCACTGCTAGCCAACATACCTATCCGGTAAGCAACTCCTTACTAATCGCATCTCTATACGACTCCTGTCGGTCGGGAAGGTATCTTATACCCCGACTCCCAACCTTCTTTGCCACAAGGCCCAAAACCGTTTTGATAGCCTTGTCAAGTTAACCTGATGCAGTGCATGTCCGTGTCCGACACGAACCCTTCAGTTCAAGGACACCTAGCAGCACCCCAATTTTATGAGCCCACTACTAGACGTACTTGACGTCCGAAGGTGCAACATCGGGAATGGCAATTTACTTGATATTCATGAGGGATCTTTCTACCATTCTAACATGCATAGAAACAAAGAAGCATAACAATCACAAATAAACACATATTGTGAAATAGTATGGCTCCTTCATGGATGTTCTTCCAGGTCGGTTCCGACTCCGATGACCATCTAGGAGCTCCATCTTGTTTGTCATGCCGGGACGCCAAGCCACCAACCTGATCTCTATTATCCAACTACTACAACTAGTAATGAATTTTACATAGAGTCACAAGTCGACACACAAGTTGTTATACAATATAATGATAGCACTTTGGCTCCTGCCGGCTGACAAACATGACACGCAGGCCATGTATAAATTACACACATGCATCACATACACATGAGCCATACTATTCACATCAAACGTGCAAAACAAAGTTATGCATAGAATCGCATTCTACCGGTTTGTGTGTCGGGTACGAAATACACGGCGCTACGCACACTGCGGTCCCGATGGCGGATGACCGACCGGTAGGGGTAGATCGTGTCACGACCTCATCGATCCCGATTGACAGAAAACATCGCCTCAACGATCCCCATGTGCAGTTGATCACATCAACCGTGCACATAGCCGATCTCATAAACAACGGCAGATCTCATCTGCTGCCTCCACATATCTAATATGCATATGATTTGAATCCAAATCCTATAGCAGAGGCTCTGATACCACTGTTGGGATCTACGGTAGGGTGCGTCGACTGCAATTTAAAATTTTCCTACATGTAGAACAACCAAGAACATGCTACGCGAATGGATCACAGATCGTTACCACTAGACGCGCAGTGCCGTGCAGCAGAAGAAGAGTTGGAGCAGCGCGTCCGCGTGGTTCGTCTCCTTCTCATGGGATCTCCCTCGAACAGCCGGTCGTCGGATCCCTCGTACAGGTTCGCCGGAGCGGCACAAGTGCACCACCTCTAATGGTATCCGCGCGTGCAGGAGGAACATCGTGCGGCGGACTGCTAGGTCCGATCACACAACCGACGGCGAATGGAGGAGTCTATTTGCAACACATGCAAAACCTAGTGACAGCACTGAAGCGATCAACCAAATGAGCGCGCTGCACCTCCACTATTTATAGGCATCCATCGCGGGCTCAACACTTGGGCCTTGCATGGATCCTAAAGCCCAAAGTCTACTCGGTCGCGTTCCAAGTCTAGCTTGGATCACATCCAACCAATGTCCTCCGAACCAACCTCGTAGGTTCCTTCCCTTAAGCGCGCGACCCCTTAGGTTAAGTCGGCTTGGTCACAGTTTGGATGACCTCCGACCTGCATGGTTGGTAGCGGCCTCTAGCAAGGCGTGCCGACCACCAAGCAGACTATGAAGCTGGTTAGGCGAACATGTACAACGTGTCACACTTCTGTTCCCTTTGCCTCACGATATATGTTGTCGAGCTCAAGGCGAGACTGTCATCCTTGTGCTAGCCCGACCTCTTTCTCGTTCAAGTGATACCGACCACAAACCGGATTATCTCATAATCATTGTCGCATGGCCATGCTTATCCTGGTAGGATCACACGAGGGGCCCAGAGTATATCTCTCCTGATCGGAGGGGCAAATCCCATCTTGCTCAACCATGTCTCGCAGCATGGGACTGGACAAACCCGAAATCTACCTTTGTAACTACCCAGTCACGGAGTAGCGTTCTGTCGGCCCAAAGCAAGTCTGTCACCATCCCGAGTACATGCGTCAGCTCAGGTCTTAGGACATAGAACATATGTTGTACTAGAGACTCACAGGTGACATATCACTGTGTCTCATAGTTGGGTCTGTCCGACTCGGACCTTATCTCGACTCGGATCCGACTACGTCGAATCTGACCAGACATTTCCAAGTCCATATTATCTGGTTAGCATCCAATGCTCCATGGCTAGTTAGACCCAGCCATCGACCGTGTCATATGCTAGTCTATTCGGCTGTGCGTCCACACAACCCTTTTGACTAGGGACCTTTTAGGATAATCATCATACAATGCATAGTCCCACAAACAAGTCACGTACTTGCTGATACACATGATTGATAATGTCCAAGGACTATCTTTATTCATAAACACATAGGAAATATCATCATACATGATTGCCTCTAGGGCATATCTCCAACAGTGATCAAAGCTTTTGGGTTTATACAAAGTTTGCAAGAAACTTGTATTTACAAGAAAGTGAGTGGGAGCACTACAACATTTCTGATAAGTATATGTGGATGACATATTGTTGATCAGAAACGATGTAGAATTTCTGGAAAGCATAAAGGGTTGTTTGAAAGGAGTCTTTCAAAGGAATACCTGGGTAAAGCTGCTTGCATATTGGGAAACAAGATCTATAGAGATAGATCAAGACGCCTAATAAGACTTTCATAGGGCACATACCTTGACCTGATTTTGAAGGAGTTCAAAATGGATAAGTTAAATAAGGATTTCTTTCCAGAGTTGTAAGGTGTGAAGTTGAGTAAGACTCAAAGATTGACCACGGCAGAAGAAAGAAAAAGGACGAAGGTCGTCCCCTATGCCTTAGCCACAGGCTCTATACGGTATGCCATGTTGTGTATCGCTGATGTGTTCCTTGCCGCGTGTCTGGCAAGGGGGTACAAGAGTGATCCAGGAGTGGATCACTGGACAGCGGTCAAAATTATCCTTTGAGGAATAAGGAAATATTTCTCGGTTATGGAGGTGATGAAGAGTTTGGCGTAAAGGGTTACGTCGATGCAAGCTTTAACACCTATTCGGATGACTTTGAGTAGCAAACCATATACGTATAGTGGAGAAACCATTTGGAATAGCTCCAAGTGGAGCGTGATAGCAGCATCTGCAATATGACATAGAGATTTGCGAAGTACATGTGGATTTGAATGTTGCAGACCCGTTGACTAAAACCTCTCTCACAAGCATTACATGATCAAACCCTAGAACTCATTAAGTGTTTATTACATGGTGATGTGAACTAGATTATTGACTCTAGTAAACTCTTTGGGTGTTAGTCACATGGCGATGTGAACTATGAGTGTTAATCACATGGCGATGTGAACTAGATTATTGACTCTAGTGCAAATGGGAGACTGTTGGAAATATGCCCTAGAGGCAATGATAAATTGATTATTATCATATTTCCTTGTTCATGATAATCATTTATTATCCATGCTAGAATTGTATTGATCGGAAACTCAGATACATGTGTAGATACATAGACAACAACATGTCCCTAGTAAGCCTCTATCGAACTAGCTCGTTGATCAAAGATGGCTATGGTTTCCTAGCCATGGACATGAGTTGTCATTTGATAACGAGATCACATCATTAAGAGAATGATGTGATGGACAAGACCCAAACTATAAGCGTAGCATGTGATCGTGTCAAGTTTATTGCTATCATTTTCTACATGTCAAGTATATGTTCCTATGACCATGAGATCAAGGAGGAGTGCCTTGTGTGTACCAAACGTTGCAATGTAACTGTGTGACTATAAAGGTGCTCTACAGGTATCTCCGAGGGTGTCTGTTGAGTTGGCATGGATCAAGACTGGGATTTGCCACTCCGTATGACGGAGAGGTGTCTCAGGGCCCACTCGGTAATACAACATCACAATAAGCTTGCAAGCAATGTGACCAATGAGTTAGTCACGAGATCTTGTATTACAGAATGAGTAAAGAGACTTGCCGGTAACGAGATTGAACTAGGTATGGAGATACCGACGATCGAATCTCGGGCAAGTAACATACTGATAGACAAAGGGAACTACATATGGGATTAGCTGAATCCTTGACATCGAAGTTCGACCAATAAGATCTTCATAGAATATGTAGGAACCAATATGGCCATCCAGGTCCCGCTATTGGTTATTGATCGTAGAGGTGTCTCTGTCATGTCTGCATAGCTCTCGAACCCGCAGGGTCTACACATTTAATGTTTGGTGACGATATAAGTATAGTTGAGTCATTATGGTGGTTACCGAAGGTTGTTCAGAGTCTCGGATGAAATCCCAGACATGACGAGGAACTCCAGAATGGTCCAAAGGTGAAGATCGATATATTGGACGAAGGGTATTTGAGTTTGAAATTGTTCCGGGGTACCGAGTGATGACCAGCATGACCAAAAGGGGTTTTAGGGGTCCCAGCAAGTGTTGGGGGGGGGGGGCTCATGGGCCAAGGGGAGGGGGCAAACCAGCCCACTAAGGGTCTAACCACCCCTCTCACCCCGTCTCATGTAACCAGGAGAGGTGGGGCGCCCATCTAGGGTTCCCTCCACCTGGCTTGGAGGGCAAACCACCCTAGGGTTTCCCTAGGGGGCGCCCCCATCTGCCTTGGGCGCCTCTCCTCTCCCCCTTTCCCCCTATATATAGATAAGAAGAGGGAGGGCAGCCAGACCTTTTGGATACAGATCTACGCCATGGTGCTGCCTTTCTCTCTCTCCTAGTCCTCCTCCACTTGGCTTGGCGAAGCCCTGCTGAGATTTCTCCGCCACCACCGCCACCACGCCGTCGTGCTGCCGGAGGACTTGAGCTACTACTTCACCATCGCTCGCTGGATCGAGGAGGTGAAGGCGTCCTCAAGACGCACGTGTGTTGAACACGGAGGTGTCGTCCGTTCGGCACTTGGATCGGAGTTCGTGGGACGGATCATGATTGGATTGCGAAGACATTCGACTACATCAACCGCGTTTCTTAACGCTTCCGCTTAGCGATCTACAAGGGTATGTAGATGCAATATCTCCTCTCGTAGATGTTCATCTCCTAGATTGATCTTGGTGAGCGTAGATTTTTTTTGTTTCCCATGCAACGTTCCCCAACAGTTTCGACGGTGATCGCTATGATTTCACAACAAACATAATATTGCTCTATTTCAGTGTGTGTACTATGTTTTTCGTTCTTATATATTATTATGTTTCAGTGTATTTATGCTTTCCGTTCTGTACATGTGGATGATAATAGCTAGATAGTAATTATTATGAAAACAGATAGAAAAATAGAATTCATAATATATATTAATAGTCCAGCAGTTCATCACAGAATATATATAATATCATCATATATAATTGATGATACTTAATACTACGTAACGAACAATACTAAAACTAATAATCCCTCCTTAGGGGGGCACTATTCCGGCAGCCCCTCGTCAGCAGCTCCCTGGTGCGCCGTGACTTCCCAGCGCGGAGGCAATGCTCCGCCTCGCGGCGCTTGACATGTAGATCTGTCTCTTGCAGGTGGACGCGTGAACGGTCTTGCCTTTTCTTTGGGGGCCCATCGGAGCTCCTCGTCGCTAGCACACTAGAGCTTATCGGCTCACCTCAACGCAGCGATGAGGCGCCTAGCGCCTTTGGCCTTCCTGGCAAAGTACCAGCCGTCTTCGTACACCTCCTCCACATGTTGATGTGCCCGCCCCCAAAGCTCCACCATCTCCTTTTCCCAGACGGCCTCACGGGCTTCACGGGCCTTCTGGTTCTTGGCTTCCTCCTCCGTCATCTCCTTCTTGAATGCCACTTGCCTGGCTTTCTCAGCCAGCAGCAGCGCCTTTCATAGACAAAGATTGTACTGGCCCCAAAACCACTCCAAAATTGGGGGGGGGGGTGATGCGGCTTAAACTACGTCAGTATTTCCCCAAAGAGGAAGGGATGATGCAGCACAGCTACGGCAAGTATTTCCCTCAGTGATGAGACCAAGGTTATCGAACTAGTAGGAGAACCACACAACACTACATAACGGTACCTACACACAAAGAACAAATACTTGCAACCCGATGTGTTAAAGGGGTTGTCAACCCCTTTTGGGTAACGATGCCAGAATGTGTCAAGTGGACGTGATAAAATTGTAGTAGATTGATAGATGCGAATAAAAGCAAATAAAATTCAGCGAGGTATTTTTGGGTTTTTGATAATATAGATCTGAAAATAAAAGTGGCAAATAAACGAAAATGCAAATAGCAAAATAGATCTGAAAATATATGATGAGAAAATAGACCCGGGGCCGTAGATTTCACTAGTGGCTTCTCTCAAGAAAAATAGCATACGGTGGGTAAACAAATTACTGTTGGGCAATTGATAGGACTTCAATAATTATTACGATATCCATGCAATGCTCATTATATAGGCATCACGTCCAAGATTAGTAGACCGACTCCTGCCTGCATCTACTAGTATTACTCCACACATTGACCGCTATCCAGCATGGCTCTAGTGTATTAAGTTCATGGAAAATAGAGTAATGCAATAAGAACGATGACATGATGTAGACAAGATCTACAAGCTGAAAGACATCGATCAGCTGTGCTGCGACAAGAAGCCGAAGGACTGAGGAAGTCTCTACAGAATTTGGATGCATACTTTCTGGTGCAACAACAGCGTTGGAGGATTTTAGTGCCAAACAAGAGAAAGCTAATAAGCTTGCAAAGCTTATTTCTGTCATGGTGGATACTGGATACTCAGGATAGCGTTTCTTGAGTTGTTTTGAAGTTTTTTCAGTTATGGACTTGTTTTGCTGCCACGTTTATTTGCACCGGTGGCCAATTTAGACGCCCAGTGTATGTAATATGCTGCTTTGTTCCCTATATTTATACTGGTGGTGAACTTTGATGCCCAGTGGATGTAATATGTGTAATAGCAGTAATAGCCTAGCTTAAGTTGCTTGCTTATTTATTTCCTTATTGTCTTGTTTAGTTGTTTGCTTGTAGTCACTGCGGAACTTTTTCCGTGGTTTGCTAGTGGCCACAATAACCTATTTTTAGAAAACTAGGCCACAATAATCATGGCTAACATACAGACTGTTGTAACCATGATCCTGCTACCTGCTGTAGTGACCATGGGCCTCCTAAAGGTCGTAGGATACATGGGCCTTCTATGGGCCGTAGAATCAATGAGCCATGTACGGACCATATGATCGATTGGCCAAACATGGGCCGTACAATTCGTAGACCAATAACGGACCACAATATGGGCCTTAAACGGGCTAGAATGGAAATCGTTTGTTTATGAGCCGACCATAACGGGTCGTTAATAGGCCGATATGTATAATGGGCTTAATTCTATCAACTGGCATAACGGCTTATTAATGGGCTGTATTAGATGTTGCTATGAAAGCGCCCCAGTGGATTAACGGGCCACAAACGGGCCGACTGTAACCACGAACTAAATTTGGCCCACAAGCAGAACAGGCCAGTAACGGACCGTATGTAATCGAATGCTGAAAATGAGTCCAAGAATAAATGGACCCTTAGAAGGCCGAAAGTTAACACGGGCTGGAAACGCCCCGATGGAGTAATGGGCCATTAATGGGTATAAAGAGATATACTATTCATTATGGGCCAGTTTCACCACGGGCCGTAAAGGGCCTAGAGTTACAAAGGGACTCATATGGGCCGAAAGACGTCATGTGCCATAAATGGGCCAGAAGTTACAACGAGCTGGAATCATATTGGACAGTCCAGATGAGGCTACTGGGCCTAATTCGAGTAGGCCATAATGGACCATGAGTTAGCGGGCTATAAATGGGCTATATGCGAACAGTTTGTTAACGTGCTTTCCGTGGGCCGGCCTGCTATCTTTTGAACAAGTCAAATGGGCCAGCCTTTTGACCTGAATGGGCCACTGTTGGGTCGACACCTGTCGACGTATCATAGGCGCATCCCATCCATTCGCTGGATGACATCTGTCCCAACGCGGAGTTGACACGTGGTTCTTTCGGCCAATGAGAATTTTACACATGAACAATCACCATTGGTCATTGCTGTTAACATGTTATTAGATCCAAAACCGGACCAGATAGCTTAACGGCGACCCTTTACGATGGATGCCACGTGTCGATTACCCTTGACAAAAACACTTCAATGACGCGCCATTTATCGTCATGGAAGTGGTCACTTCCGTGATGATAATTCCATTATTGTCATGGAACACTTCTACGACAGCACATGTATGACTATCTTGATTCTATCATAAAATCGTTATGGATGTACATGCATGACAGAAAACGTGACCTACTGTGACAAACACGTATCATCACATAACTGGCTTTTTTGTAGTGATATAATCCATATACTAGGGCACTTCCTATTGTTCCCTGTTAAAATACTTTTTGTGCACTATATTTTGCTTTCTTAAACATTAGTGCTTGGTATAGCACGAGCTACATATACCCATGTTTAATCTATATTAAAATAGTATAATGTTTATTATGATTTAGGAAGAAATGCATGGCACACAGATCTTACTTCCCGGTCCTAGTGTGCTAATATTGACATTTTACTTGGCACTGCTCTCAAGGTGTGTAATCGCAATTAAAATGGATGTATACCATCATCTTTAATACTTTGAGAACTATTTTTAAATATACTGAAACATGCTATTACAGGAAAGATCCGAAGTAACATGAATCCAAATTTTGATACGCCAATAAATGGATCAATTTCATTTTTTGTCTAGTAGAATCAGTTTACTTCCTTTCCATCTTGTCAAGTTTACTGACTCTGTATATGGAACTGCAGGTACTGAGATTTTTAGTGAATGGTCATAAACTTCAAGACCCTAGGATTATCTAACTGTCCTCAACCTTTCAACTTGGTTCTACAGAGCAGTTAACACTGAAACAAAAGTTACAAATTAGAGTACGAACCATCAAGAATAGGAGCAATACACCATCAAATCGAAGTTACTAAAATACATCATGCACACACAATCAAATTTGACATGAACAAGTACTGGAAAATAGAAGTGTAGAGATAAATCATAAATTTACTTGATATAGTAAACCTGTGATGCAACACAAATAGCAAACAAAGTCTATTTGCTGTTGATGAGGGGGAGGAGGACACAAGCTGATCCTTGTGCGTGTGTGTGTGTGTGTGAGTGAGTGAGTGTGTGTGTGTGAGAGAGAGAGGAGGCGACGAACCGACATCTATCGAAGATTTAGATGAGAGGTTGCGTAACCCTAGGATGAGCACACTACGGGGCGGAGCTTAGTAGCCGAGGAGATTTGACTTGGTCTGCCTCAAAGTACGCCAACGACGACATGATAGCCGGGAGCCCATCGGAGATTTTCTGAATTCTCCAAGATTGAGAGGGATCTGGGCCGCCACCGCCAGCGTTGGGGCTGCCGCTCTCTCTATACGCGATTTGGGGTTGAACGACGAGGCCATCGAGACCAAAGTAGCTTGCAACGAAGGACCTTTTTGCAAATTATTATGGGGACATATCGCTCCACCTAAATCTGGGCCATCGGTCTCCCATCCGGTGGTCTAGTTCCATTTTTTTCTATTTTTCTACTATAAGCATGTTTTCTATTATACACCTTGCTTCCTCCCATATTAGCGAACACTATTCGGCTAAGAATGGGCTCAGACCTCCAAATCCAGGGAATCACACGGAACGAGTCCTCTCCACCCCCCGCAAGGAACTCTATCGCTGCTCTACCGCTTGATCTCCTCCTTCCTCCCACTCATGTGCGCCGCCGACCCTCTTCCTCCCTCCCTCTTTGCTGCGCTGCCGGCCCTCTCCCTACCTCCAGTTCGTGCGCGCCGCAGGCCCTCTCCCTCGCTCCACATCTTGCGACGCCGGACCTCTCCCTCTATCCATCTCCTGCGCCGTCAGTTTCCTTTCTTACTTCCTCTCCCGCGCCACCAGCCCTCTCTTCTCTTCCTTGGATCTGCGTGGACGGCTTATTCATCTCATCCTCTCCCCGGTTGGCTTATTCATCTCATCCTATCTCGATCTGTAGGATACAAGGGGAAGAAGGCAGGCTTTGGCCCTGGCTGACACGGTGGAAGAAGGAAGGAAGGCAGGCCAGCTGTACTACACGGACGGCTCCACCCACATATACCTGGCCATGGGCAGCTCGGCGCGGACGGCCCGACCCGGCTCGAAAATCCCGTGCCAAGCTGAGCCCGAGCGTGCCATGGGCCGAGCTCGAGCCTGGAAATCGAGCCCGACAGCCAAATCAGGCTGGGCTCAGGCTTATGGATTTTAGCGGTAGCTGGGCTGGGCCGACCGGGCTTTTCCAGGCTCAGGCCTGGGTTTTCAGCACGGGCTTTTTTTGGGCCGGCCCGGCCCGAGGTATGCCAAGGTATACACCCACCCGCGCCACGGACGGACGGACACGGCCTCTCTCACGGTCTCACCTGTCTGTCTGCCCCCCTTCCCTACCCTTCCCCACCGCGTGCCGACTCTCTCTCCTCCCCTCCCATATCTCGCGCGACCTAGCTGGAACGCCGCCCCCCTCCCCCTCCCCCGGTGGACGGCGGCTCGGCGCCACCCCCTGCTCGTCGGAGGTACGCCTTCCCCTCCTCCCCTCACGATTCCGCCCTCCTCCCCCTCCGCAATTCCGTCGGAGGCGCCCGCTTTTGCTTTCCGCTCCGGGTCAAACTGGTGCGCTGGATCTGAGCTGCCGCCCCCAATCCGGGTGCAAATCGAATCGGGGGATGTGGCCCGCCCGCCGTCTGGTGATTGCCGGGACGCTCCCCGCAGGTCGGGTGGGAATCGGGCCGTGGGTGGGAGCTAGGAATTTGGTTGGCGGGTCTGTTTGCTTGCTCGGGGAGTTCCGGAGGGGCGTGGTCTTGGCCTTCTTTCTTTTGCGTTACCCCTAAAAACTGTTCCCCTTAACTTTACTCTTCTTTCATAGAATTTCATTCATCAGTATCTAAAGTTATTGTTTGGTGGTCAGTTTAATTTTAGGTGAATATAAAGGAGGGCTGAAATGGCTGAAAATTGGGTAGAAGAAGGCTCAAAAAATACTTCTGCTCCGACGTCGCCCCCTAGTTGTCAAACCTCTTCGACAAGAAGATCAAGGCAACGGTACAATAGTACATTACTACTTCATGCCATCGTTATCTATTTCCAGTTTTAGCTAGCTAGACAAGTTAGCCGATACCACAAAGTAGCAGATTAGTTTCATTGAGAGCAAGTGTCAATTCACCAGCTAAAACAAGTTGCATGTTCTAGACCAACGTGTATGTTCGGGTCTGTAACTTTTGATTGTATGTACGGGTCTGTAACTTTTGATTGTATGTACAACTCTCGTTAACCTATGTTGCATGAATGTGCAATATTTGACGTAGGAAATAAGGAGAGTCTACTGAGTTTGATTGTAACTTCAGGGTTTTGTTTGTTTTTATGTTTCTAATGATTTTAGCTTTGCTGCTAAATCAGCGACAATTAACATGGATCCGACGGAGTAGCAATTATTGTTATTAGACAACCACTATGAAATAATATGTATCTTATTCTGACCCTAAGGCTAGCACAATAAGGGCTGGCATGGTGCCAGGCTGCTGACTCCACTGAATTTAAAATAAAATTCTCCACCAGAAAAAAAGGCTGCTGACCCTACATGCCTGCTGTGTCAAATGATCTGCTGTCCACTATCCTCTTCGACATGAATTGCTGTTAGTGAGTTTAGGACTAGTGCCACAAGCCATATGGCATTAGCATTTATGCTTAACAAAGTTTAGGACAATACTGGACCTGAATGTCACCAGAGCAAAAGCTTGGTTCTGTGACTTAGGAACTTACACATTTGCTTATGTCCCGACTCATGAAAATAATCCCTGCCGGGCATCTATCCTTTTGGAAAAGTGATTTAGTTGCTAATGCCAACCTGTGATTTTACCTCCGACATTGTTACTGCCGCTGTTTTTTTTTTTGCTGCTAGTGTCCTTCGATATGCCTGCTATAGAGTGATCATGATGCTATCCTACATGGCACCAGCTCTTAGTGCCTCAAATGGTGCTACTATTTCTTGCTCTGTAACCAATTCTGTGAAAAAAAGTCCTGCATGCGACCATTTTCTGAATATTGTTGCAAGAAGTTCAGTAGTAATGTTGTATTAACATTGTCAGTTTGTCACTTATTGAATATAACCTTTGCCTTGTCCATTATTATCAGAAACATATTTCATCTATTAAGTCATCGAGAGGTGTCTCCTCGAACAAAACACCAAGCTAAAAGGCATTGGAATAAGCCTCCGACTTGCGGCGCTGCTTACAATGAGTTAAGATATTCAGCTACAGATGCTAAACATGATTTATTTTCGTGGTAAGGAAGCTCTCTTTTCACCAAGAAATGTTTCTGTTGACTCCTGGGTTGCGAATGTTATACTTCCTGTTTGACGTTTTCCGTCCACTAGCTAAGATTTTTGAACTTACTGTGCACAGGGCAGAATCACAGTCCCTGCATCGTTGGTCTGCAAAGTATTGCCCTCTTATGCCACCCCCTAGGTCAACTATTGCAGCTGCATTCAGTTCGGATGGGAAAACACTTGCATCAACACAGTAAGTTAATTTACTAGCTGAATATATGAACTAAACATAGTACGAGAACTGACTATCTCTTTTCTCCAGTGGTGACCATACTGTTAAAATAATTGACTGCCAAACAGGGAAATGTTTGAAAGTGTTGGGTGGACATCGGCGCACACCTTGGGTGGTATGTTTTTTCTGACACTGGCACAATTTGGTAGTGCATTTGAACATGGAGTAAGCAATTGAATATATGGCTCTAATAACGATGTGATGCATTGTTTTTGTAATCATTCGACCAAGCAGCATCAGTTTGTCTTTTTTTGCCTGTCTAAATAAAATATGAAAATGGAGTTCAATAATTTACAGTTCTGTTTATTGCTAGCCGATATTATAGCACAAGTGTGCTTACGAAGCTACTGTTCTATTGCAGGTTAGATACCATCCCTTACATTCTGATATACTTGCCAGCGGGAGTTTGGATCATGAAGTCCGTCTTTGGGATGCTAATACCTCAGATTGTATTGGATCTCAGGATTTCCGTAATATCCTTTAAACAGTCTCTAGCTCCATTCATCATAGTTAGCTTCTGTCTATTGGCATTTCTGAAGCAACACTAATTTTGTATTATGTTCCTTTGGCAGAGAGGCCAATTGCATCCATTGCGTTTCATGCAAGGGGGGAGATTCTGGCAGTTGCATCAGGTCACAAAGTAGGACTCCCAGTCTTAAACTTACAGCAAAATATTCTTTATGAAATTATTCTATGAACAGTTGAAATAACTTGCACCTAATTTATGTGTCAGTTGTTCATATGGAACTACAATAGGCGAGGGGAGTCTTCTGCCCCGACCATTATATTAAGAACCCGCCGTTCGTTGAGAGCTGTGCATTTCCACCCTCATGGTGCTCCATATCTTCTTACGGCAGAGGTAGAAAATGTAGAATATGTATCCTTTGTACTTAATTATGCATTCCTGTTATATATTTTTTATTTACTCATATGTACCTTGAATTTCAGGTTAACAATCTTGACTCCGCAGACTCACAGCTGACCCATGCAACATCTACTGGCTATTCGAACTATCCCTCAGCTTTGTTTTTTGCAAACATCAACTCTAGAGGCTATCCACATCTTGAGTCTAATATGGCATCACCTTGCCTAATTTGGCCTGCATTCCTCAGGGATGATGGAAGTCTATATATTCCTCGAAATGACTTGGCTAGTGGTTCAACCAATGTGCAGCAGAGTTCATCATCTTTAGCTCAAAATGTATTGGCGTCAGATGCTGAAAACCAGCAGTCTGACCAGTTTGTAACCCCTATGGATGTATGTCCAGGGGAACCATCTGCGTCTAGTGATGTTCAAATGCCTTCCACGAGCAACAGCCTGCCACTTCCGGCAATAGCCAGGCCTTCAGGATCTGCTGTTGATCGTATGCCAGTGAATTCATTCACCACTAGTGGGTTAGATGTTCAAATGTTTCTAAGAAATTCAGAGGGTGGAAATCACCATCACGATCTCTTCAGTGACTCGCGTAGCTGGGAGCTGCCTTTTTTGCATGGTTGGTTGATGGCCCAAAGTCAGACAGGTTTGCACCCTGCATTTCTGAACAATACTGTCCTTAAAATCCTGCCTCTTGGTGGTGTTATTGTGATTAACTTTACTAGGGAATCACAACGCATGAATTGTTCAACATCCAGGTGCTTCTTCATCGATACCGATTCCCGCTGGCAGTACTAGAGGATCAAATCGACACTATGCCTCACGCCCTCATGCTTTGGCCTCTGTACCAGGGGTTGGGAATTCACTTCTGGGTCCACAAATCGATGAAGCTGAGGCTCGTGCTGCGTCCTTAGGTGTTGGATCAGAACTTGCTACCTCACTGTTTTCTGCTGGCGCTGCTGAATTACCTTGTACAGTGAAGCTTAGAGTATGGCGGCATGATATCAAGAATCCATGTGTTGCATTAGAAACCAAGGCATGCTGCTTGACAATCTCTCATGCCGTTCTTTGCAGGTGATCCCTTGTGCTTTGTTTTCTTTTTCTCTCTCTTTCCTGTACAACACAAGTTGTTAGTCTCTTCATATTATTTACCAATGCCTTCACTGTTGTGTATACAAAAGATGGATCTATGCTCCATTCTTACCTCATTTCTGAACTTGCTTAGTAATGTTACTAAATAGTTCCAAGTAGAATGCATATGTGGTAGATTTGCCTAACGGGGATTTTGCTTTTATGTTTGATGGAGTTGGGACTTCTGTACTTATAAGTTATTAATTGTTGCAGTGAAATGGGTGCCCATTTCTCCCCTTGTGGACGATTTCTGGTGGCTTGTGTTGCATGTTTGCTGCCTCAAACAGAAGGTGACCAGGGTAGCCAATTACCTGTGCAGTATGAGTCTACAGGAGCTGGAACATCACCAACTCGTCACCCACTTCCCTCCCACGGAGTGATTTATGAGCTTCGGGTTTATTCTCTTGAGGAGGCAACGTAATTTTTCTCACTGTTGACTGTTCTATTACTGTAGTTTGTTCTTTATCAGCCTATCAGGTTACTGTTTTGTAAATGGTATCCTTTAAAGTTGTGAATGTATTTCTTGCAGATTTGGAGAAATTCTCACGTCCAGAGCAATAAGAGCGGCTCATTGTTTAACTTCCATTCAGGTTATTGTGTTCACTTTTGTTTGTGTGTGTTTGCATCAATTTTTCTTCTTTATGCTGGGAAAAGAACTTGTGGTTTGTGTCTCAAGTATCATGATGCAAGTGTGCCTCTTTGGCTTGACCGCATTGACATTGTTAGTGTAATGCAGGTTTAGAGGGTGTGCACTTGCCGCATAACCACGTGGGCAAAGCAGGCTAAAATTCAAAGCCACATATTAGTTATTTAGTCCTTTTTAACCCAAACAAACAAGAACCCTCCTTCCGTTTCTCAAAGACACAAACAGGAATCCTTGTCAAAGGATAACAAGAAATACAGAACAATTGAACACAGCACAAGCAGCAAACTGCCGTCTTCTTTAATTCCAAATGCTTCTCCCATTTCTAGTGTGACTTCTTCCTCTCGTTCTTGGTTCTGCACCCAGCAAAGCAAAGAGCAAATCAAACAAAACTAATTGACATAACCTGGGAAGCACAAAGTATTTCAGTACATGTGACACACATTGATGAATGATGATTTAACACGTATGGTTTATTCTTCTCCTTTTGGTGAATAGAGCAATAGTCATAACAAATGGATTTGGTCAGGTGTTATGATAAGATATGTGCTTACTTCTTTTTTACATTCCCATGGTACTAATCACTACGAAAGCACAGAGCTGATAACATGGTCCCACTAAAGCAATATCTGAACTTTTTTCATTTGGAAGCTACCTCCCACCTGCATCAGGGCATATGCCATTAGAATAACCTCTGTTAAATGAGAACACATGTGTGCAGTGTACTGCCATGCAGTGTTTGTCCAGGATCTGTGGGAGTCCCAGCTATTGACCCAAAAATTACAGAAATTACCAATCTCGTTATTAATTCCAGTATTGGAGATTTTTAGCAGACTTTTTTGTGCATGGTCTTCTGCATTGCAGACCCATCCCTTAGACATATCAGGCTGCAGTTATGCAATTCTCAGAGTTTAATCTGAGCCTAATGTCTTTTCTTTGATGCAGTTTTCGCCTACTTCAGAACACATACTGTTGGCATATGGACGCCGTCATAGCTCGCTGCTCAGGAGCATTGTTATGGATGCGGAGACGACTGGAATTCCTGTATATACTATCTTAGAGGTGCGTGTGGTGCTCACCCCATAGCATATAGGTTGACATCATAACGATAGGCTGGCTATACTTTTTTTGAGGCAATATCCTGTCTATGCTGGCATTGCTGTTACATATATCTTTTCTATACCTGGGATTCAAAACCATTTGCTTATTACAGTTCATAACTCTGTATGTCCTGCTATGATGTAATGCCATTATTCTTTCCATTAATTTAGGTTTACAGAGTTTCGGACATGGAGCTGGTAAGAGTTCTTCCTAGTGCTGAAGATGAAGTCAATGTTGCATGCTTTCATCCTTCCCCTGGAGGTGGTCTTGTTTATGGGACTAAGGTGAATCTACAACTAGCTCATCAACGAAGGTGATGTATTGTTTTCATTGCTGACGCTTCCACTGGTTTTGAACTATAGGAAGGGAAGCTCAGGATCCTACAACACAATGGCGCAGATGCTGCAAGCATGGGGCTGAATTGCTTTATCGAGGAAAATATGCTTGAGGTAGCAAGCTCCCTTCCAAACAGCCTGTTCATCTATGATTATGTCTCTTGTTTGCGTTTTCCGCTGTGTCAGTCTGCATAAGGCTCAAGCATATTTTTGTGTGTGGGGGCATGTTAAGGAGGTTGTAGAACCTGCATGGAGGTGTTTGTTCTGAGCATATCTGCATATGAGTTGTTTGTCTTTGATCTATATATGCACTTTTTTCAGAGCTGAGCAAAGACAGAATTTGGTCTTCTATATCTTGCCAGAGCGTTGACCTAGTATCGTGTGAATTGATTGTTTACATCTCTAGTGTCATTTACCTGCTTCACTTGTGTAACTGCCAGGATGCTCTTCGGCCGCTTTTATTTGTTTTGTTTAGCGTGATATAACACTAAACACTGTTATACCTTGCAGGTTCAGAGGTATGCGTTGGAAGGCTGAATGATCATTTGCATCATGAGCTTATATGTGTACCTTCCCTGGTAATTACTGCTTGCCAACATCTCATTTGACACTTGTTTGAGCTGTGGTAGTTGCATTCCTGGTCCCAGACATTATCCTGTTAGCCTCTTGGATTTGATATTTAATTGTTTACTAGTTTTTTTTTTTTTTTTTGCATTCGAAGTCTACAATGAAAGCTTGCTTTAAAGTTTTATTTGGCATTGGAGTCTACTATGAAGTTTTTGATATGTAGTTTTTTTTTTTTTTTGCATTGGAGTCCTGCTTTTCGAGTGGCTTTGCTGATACTTCTATATGACTGGAAAAAATGATTGTCCCAGCAGGAACTTTTGTCTGCAAGCTCCATTTTTGTTTAGGAGAGCCTCATGGACTAAATCACAAGATATCATGAGGGGCCTCCGACTAAATCTTTCGAGCGGCAGATGATTCTCCACGAGTTTGTTCAAGTGCAATGTACTGATCTATTGCTGGTTTCCAGAGAATGCTGTGGGCCGACTCTAATCGTGCATCGTTTTGCAACTTTTAACTCAGGTCTGTGCACAGGCGGTGTGAAGATGTAAATTTGGCATGGTCATCGTTGCTGTCAAGTTCCCACGACCCTGTAATTATAAAACTGTACATGTAATCTCCAATCAGCTTAAAACAACCGCCGTTGTATTTTAGGAAGCTCGCAATCCTAATCCTCAAGTTCTTTTACGTGGGAAATGTTTGTACTATTTCTGTCCTGACCAATGCCAGCGACTTGCATTAACAAATCTTTGTATTGTGTCAAAGTTATTTGGTTCCCTTTTTGGCTTGCATAAAATTTCCTTGGAAGTTATGAATGGCTTTCTGAAAGTTACTAAAAAAAGTTTATGAGGATAGGCAGCGAATAGGGCTTTTTTTTAGCTTTGGCCTTGTTCTCTTTGCCTCCTTCAATCAACATTTCACTCGCTGTAAATGAGGAACTAGCAATTCACTCGCTGTAAATGAGGAACCAACATTTCACTCGCTGTAAATGAGAAGCAATATTTTTTGAGATAAATTTTTGGTGATTGCTTGGTAATCAAGGCACTGTTCAAAATATTTTTCAGAGGCACAGTTTCATATGTGCAGCACTGAAGCAGGTCTATGTTTTCTGCAACATCGTCTACTAAAAGTTAATAATGTTAAATGTATCCCATGGAATGATGATGAAAGCTCAAGAAATATGTCCACATGGCAAACTTCTCTAGAATCCCAAACACATCTTACATAAAGTTCAAGAAATATGTACAAACGGCAAACTTTTCCATAGTCCCAAACACATCTGACATAAAGTTCAAGAAATATGTCCACACGGTAAACTTTTCCATGTCCCAAACATCCTATACACTCCATCACTAACTTATTTATCTCCAAACGAGCATATGTAAGAGTTTGGACCTAGTTCAGTGCTCGTTTGGACCTATATAGGATGTGTTTGGGACTTGGAAAAGTTTGGACATAGTTCAGTGCTCATTTGGACCTATATAGTTTTTGTCTACAATAACAAATCCTTATTTTTCAAGTCCAAACTGAACTAGTCAATATAATGCTCATTATGTAGTTAACAATAATAGATCCAAACGAGCACTAAACTAGTTGCTAGTTATTTCCACACAAAGAATACATTATCACACTTCAACAGGGCTTTTGGGAAGTGAACCCTTACCCGTTCACTATGGCATTGATGCTTTCGGGAAGAGAACCCTTTCGGGAAGTACAACATATACGTGCTAACTAGCTCCAAACCACATCTGCCTGAGACTCGGGCGTCCGATTCCCATCGGCCTGTGCCAGGCTAATCAAGCCGCATGCGAGATGGCCAGGCTAATCAGCTGCATGTGAGTTCAGAGTATGTGAGAGAGCGC